>VWYK01083994.1:7468-297539 GCA_013399775.1 Semnornis frantzii | reverse complement strand
GTCCTGCCTGCAGCCTCCCTTCCCGCAAAGCTGCCCCTCCGGCTTCTTGCAAACGAGGCAGCAGGATGCTCTTGCTCCCTCCGGGGCTACTCTCCCTCGCTCCCTGTCGGGAGCCGGGCACAGCCGGCAGCCCGTGGGGAGCGGAGTTTGGGGGTGAGGGCTNCCGGTGCCCAGCAGATCGCAGAGGTGCAAAAAGTGGGATCAGCGCCGGCTGAGCCACCGTTCCCCCTGCCCCGGGCATCGCCCCGGCCGGGCCCGGCACGTCGAGGCGGAGGCGCGACCCCTCGCCGCGGGGCTGGGCAGCGCCGAGCTGCCAGCCCTACCCACCGCTATAAAACCGCCTCCAGAAAGAGGAGAAACTCCGCGGGAGGAAACATCTCGGCGCGGTGCTGTTTGGCTGAAGTGCGGGCATGACATCCGTCCTGGGCACCAGCAGGGCGTCGGGAGCGCCGAGCGGGCAGCTGAAATGCAAGTCCAAGAGGAGGAGGAGGAGGAGATCAAAGAGGAAAGGTAAGAGGAATTTATTATTTTTGTTCTTTCTCATTTTTCTTTCTCTTCGCCTGCCTTCCGCACGCCAGCCCCAGCAGACATCGGCTGCTCCTGGTTTATTGTCTGTGCTTGCCGCACGCCGGCGCCGGTCCTTGTGCTGCCCCGACGGCCGGTGCGGGGCGGGCGCTGCTTTCCCCGCCACGCCGATCGCCCACCGGCGGGGTCCGGCCGTGCTTGAGGGGCTTCGCTCTTTTCCGCGAACCGGTGCTGTTTGCTCTCCTCCTCTCTTGGTTTTGGGCTGAGCTCGAACCTCGCCGAGGTGCCGGAGGGCCGAGGCTCAGCGGGCCCTGTCCGAGGTAGCGCGGTGCGGTGAAGCTGTCCCTGGTGCTGCTCCGTTCCCATAACTTCCGCCAGCCTGGCCCCAAAGTGTCGCCCGACCCGCTGTGCCCCTGCGTTCGACCGTGCCCCCGGTCGTGCCTGCGGCGGGCAACCTTCTGGGGCAACGCCAGGCCGGCGGGCTGGCCCCTAGACCGCTCTTTCCTGCTTTTCTTAGGTAAGCTCCACCGAGTTTTGCGGGGTTGATGCCGTTCCCCTTCCCTAAGCACGCCCTTGTTAGGCAAGCGCTAATTGCCGTAAGCATGAAAAGTGAAGCTACAGGATGTCACTGCGAGCAGGGAATATGTCCTAGATAAAAGCTCTTCGCAAGGCTGCCCTGTTTTCCCCTGCAGAGGGGATGACATACTGCTGCCTTGCTTTTTGATGTTTTCCCTGAAAAAGCCAAAGTTAGCAGGCTGTGAACACTTTAAAGTAAAACGAACTGCTAGGAGAAGCAGAGTGGCAGAGCTGCCCAGCTGCAATGCATTGGACTGCAGAGGGGCCAGCCGAAGTGTTCGTCTAAGCAGTAAATACCAGCTCGCCTCAGCTGTAATTGGCATCACTCCGTGGGACCAACACAAGTTTAGTCGGCTGGCTCGGCAGCTGAAGCTGATGCAGTGTGTATGCTGTTTCTTCTCTAGAAATCCTGATTTGGAGAGCCCCATTAGCTGTGCTCTAATTACTAATGGTGTTAAACCCAATAAGGACAGTAACTTTCTAAAGAGGCAGTAAAGCAGGCTCTGGCTAGTAACTGGTAGAATCCAGTCAAGTGCTGAATGCTCTATCATTTGGGTCATATTTTAACTTCCACTGTTGAACTGTGGAACATCTCTCTCTGATGTGAATTGTCATAACAAACAGTGACCTGTGAGCAAGTGAAAACAGTCGAAGTGCAGATATATCAGGTGTGTAACCCCTGGATCTGTAGTGCGCTATGACACCTGGTGATAAAGGCTCCACTACAGAATACATTTTAAAGTACCAAGCAAAGGGAGAGCTCCAATACTCACTCTCTTTAAATCTGCTTGTACTTAAGTTGTGTTCTGCAGACTTATTAATGCTGCATTTGTTCTGACAGAACTTCTTTTCTATCACTTAGCCTAGCCTTAGTTACACTGTGCTTGGCCAGATGAAAGGAGTAAATCATTAATCCATGCAACAGCAAAAAGGTGCTTTGTTATAAGGTAAATTGTAAGTGTTCATTTTGTTTCTAAGAACCAAAGAACTAAGAAGTGAGACTTGTTCAGGGAGACTTTTCTGATGTGTTCTTTGTTGCTCCGTTTTGTGAAATTAAGGTGGAAGCTGAATGTCTTGGGGGGGGAGGGGGGGCGGAGCAAACAAACCAACCCAAAACACAGAAACTTGCTTAACAATATCTGGGTGGATGAGAGCTGCTTGCAGAATACACAGCTGGAGGCTGATGCCATTCTAGAAAGTGCTTGGCTGACCAATATCAGTTAGAAAGTGCACTTGACAAGTTCATTATTTTTACTCTCCAAACGTGCTGTTTTAACCACTCACCACATCATGTAGTTGGTTGGTATGCTAATTACACTGAGCCATGCTTGTGTTCATATGATTTTGATGCTTTTCTATATACTCAGAGTACATTTCATAAAAACACATGTTCCTGTAAATTTTTGTCAGCAAAAAACACCAGTAACTTAAGACACCCACTATAAAACCTGTTAGATTTTACTGTGGTGCTATTTTGTTTACTTAACATATTTATGCAGGGGGTTTAATGGTGTCTAATATAAAGGTAGTGTTTCATAAACTGGCTATCCTGGAGACCAGTCAAGACAATGTATATTAGGCTTATAAACAGCTATGTCTTTATGAGAATTACTATGGACTCCACTATTTTGCAGATTTTATATATTTAATAGCTTGTAAAAAAAATATTTGTAGAGAGTTGCACCAAAGACAATTTGCCAGCACATTTTTTTGGCTCTTTACAGCAAGAATACTTTCGGTAGCTGCTTTAAACTAGGCATGTATGTTTACATGTCCACAGAGATAACGATGGACTCCTGTAGACAAAGAAATCCACTCTAGTCTTACATTGAGTACTAATTCGAGTAAGGAAATGAGATTATCTGTCACTTCCCCACTCCTATAGGAGACAGACTTAGATAATTTGTACACCTTGGTGTGTTTTGATTCATGTGGACCACATGAACAGTTACTGTGCTTAAAACCAGGCTGAGACATCACCTGATAGAATACCTAGGAATGTGCAGCAATAGAGGCAAATACTACTCTGTATTTTATAGTCCAGTTTTCCCCCTTCCTTTTCACTTTCTGTGTTTTCAGTATTTTTTGTTTGTTTGTTTGTTTGTTTTTTGTTTTTTGTCCTTGTTAGTGTGAATTATAATTTGGTGTGTCTGGATATAGCATTTTGCTCCATTTCTTTTACACCTGGGTGCTCTGTTTTAGGGGTTTCCTGGAGGCAGAAAGCAGGTTCAAGCAGGTTCAAGCAAGGAAATCAAAACCTGTTCTCTGAATAGCTAGACTTCCCTTGTATTTAGGCTGAAAACCAATAAAAGCCCACATTTTGCAAGAGACAGGGAGAGAATTTCCACATATGCAAACTGAGTTCTGAAAAGTGTAGTACACTGAGTGATTGTAATTTGTCCAATAATTAATTTGCATGTGTCTTTTCTTTTTTTTTTATTTTTGCTTATGAAATCCAGAAACCCTTTCACTACAAAAATCCTGCCTTGAAGACTTACCTTTTAATGCCTGAGTGTAGGCTGGCACTATAATGTCACACTGCGTGCAAGAAGTGTGTTTAAAAAGCTAAAAGGTGGATATTGGTAGCCAGTCGCTAAATGGTAACGGCAGGATTGTTGTCATGGTCATTGAGAAAATAAGTACCTTAACTCTCAGTGGGAAGTAAACATCTGAATCCCTCACAAACCTAAGGAAAAATAAATACTGGTGCTTCCCAGATTATCTGCATATCCATTTCATGTAAAAGCAATAGAAGGTATTTCGTATTCTTCTGTTTGGTTTGGGGGGGGTTGATTCTCTGCGCATAGAAGGCCAGAGGTTAGAAAACCATGCCTAAGGATTTAAAGAAACAGAGTTTAAATTTTTAGGGCTTTATAGGAAGTTGTTGGATTTGTGAGTCGTGTTTTTTCCAGGGCTCTGGCACACATCAGAGTGCTGGCATAGTTCAGCACAGTGACCCTGGGACAGCGTGTGCAGATTTCATAGCCTGTGGTACAGACTTTTGCAAAGAAGGCTGCTTTTCGTTTGGTTGGTTTTGGGTTTTTTTTCCTGAGATAAATGGTTACAAACAGCCCAAACAGGAGTGGAGTTACCAATTAATGGTAATACCAAAAGGGCCACACTTGAGCAGCCTGCGGCAACTTCTTAGGAATCAGCAGAGAGAAAGCAGGTAGGAAATGGGCGACAGGAGGTATGCCCCTTCTCAGTTATTCTCCAGTATAAGATAACAAATAAACCACCTTATTTGTAATGCCATTTTATGGAGGTAGCAATTAAAGTTAATTACTGAAAACAGAGGGGTATCAGGCATCCCTGATGTGGTGGAATGCCATGGCCATTGTTGCTGCCGATACAGTGAGAGGCAAAATAAAACTTGACAGAATAAACTAAATAAGGGCAGCAAGCAGGTAAGAGAGGCAAAATGATGGTGAAATGAAATCCCATGAAAAATTAATGAAATAGAAAGATTGTTCTGAGGGTGGAGGGAGGAAACCAGCTTGGTTCTTCATCATCCTGCAATGCCAAAGTAATAAATGAGCGCGTTTCATCTTGGCGAGGTTCAGGGACACAGCAGCTCCTTCCCCACAACAGGATTGCGCCGTGCCTCAAGATGTGTTCTGCTTATCTCAGCCCCTGACGGCTCGAGAGGAAGGGACTGGATTTGATGATAAAATTAAACTGATTAAACCTTTATCCATCATCTAATGTGGTACCTTTCTTTTTTCTTTTCTTTTGTACTATTACCTCCAATTTCTAGTGATCCATGTAATCACAGCGATTTGAGATAGCATCAAGGACATTAGCTACAATGACTGAACTTAAATTTAGAATAAAAATACAGGACTCATGAGTCCATAGCTAAATAGCAGGTGATTAGGGTAAGGCAGAGCAACAGCACGCAGGGGTGAGGACAATGAAATGGCACATTTTGCTTTGAGAAAGAGAAAAATTTGACTGTACCTCCAAGAATTGATTCTGTTATCAGACAAGGTACTAATTGAAACACTGACCATATCTCACAGGAGCAGCGACACCATTGCCATCGTTTGAAGGCAGAGACTGTCAGATGTTGTACTTTCTCCAGTGGCAATGCCGAGGCAGACAAAGCTAGTGGCAAAGTATCATCCTGTTGGACACTGCTTCATATCGCTTAGGATTTTGTAGCTTCTCTTTGGTGATTTGGGTAGGGAAATTCTCCCCCATGATCAGGCCGTGGTTATGAGTTCCGGTTTAGGTTATATTAGTGGAGTTTATGAAATCCTTACCAGCAGCCTTTTCTGAAGTGATACCCTACAAATGGAAAACACCGCACTAAAAATTAAAGGTCAGATGAAATTGCCTTGTGAAATACCAAACCAACTGAAGGTCTGTGCAAACTGTTTTCTTAGGTTCCATTAATGCCCCTTACGCTACCTAGTCGCATTTAAACAGCTGCCATTAGAATATCTGATCTCTGTTAATTGTACTGGTTCTGAATTAACTGCTGTCCAATATTGTATAGGTTTTGTGAGCAGTAATGAACCTGAATTGATCCCTGTGTTTACAGCTAACTATCTCTACAACCTTTCAGGGAGTTTACTGGTTTTAACATGTAAACTATTAGTCATCTAGACAAAAAAAAAAAAAGCTGATACACATCGGTAGAGGGATTGTTCTCAAGGCATCTGTGATGAACTTGATGTTTTCTGTGTAAAACAAAGCAGTTTGCCTGCAAATACATAAGTTCCAATAGTAAAATGAAATGCTTACCTTCCTGCTTTAGCTGACCTTTGTTGCCCGCTGTATGAATTTGAAATGGAGCAGCCTACCCAGAGGAGTTTTAACAGCATATTGTGATATATAATCTATTAAAAAGGAGTGCTTTGTTAACTGGCAGAAGCAGCTTGTCAACCTGTACTAATAGGCATCCCTCCCTGAGTCGTAAAATAACCAAATGTAATGCTTTAACAGGAAGCGTTAGCTGGATGCTGTTATCATTGGCATTCAGTCAGCCTGGAATTTCTTACTCCTGGCTCTGAAATATAAAGAGGTATTTCTGGGCCCTGGGTAAGCAGTACTTGCTCTGGACTGAGGACTGGACATCGCTATGGACGCTTCAATAAAAATCTGCGCCAAGTAAAACCTGGTAGGAAGGGAAGCACGGAGCAGGGCAGAGGGCATGAAGAGCAGGGCAGTGAATAGTGAAGGTATTACGGTGTCATTAAAGAATAGAAGATATATTTTCCCCTAACATGTTCTGTTTCCTTCTGGGTCTTCTGGCTCCCAAATGTGCATTAGAAATAGTGTAAAATTTTAGTGGGAGAAGATGGATAGGATTTATACTGTTTCCTTTAAGAAAGAATACAGTAAAATTATATTGAAAAGGGAAAGATTATAAAGTAAACAGGCTACTCTGATTTATTTCCGTTGGGTTTTTTTTTTTTTTTGTGTTGGTTTTTTTTTTAACTTTAGTATTATTTACAAAGACATAAGCCTTTATGGAAACAGAATTTCAGCATGTTTCACAGGAGTGGAAGGACTTACACTGTTGAGACAGCTCGTTGCTGGCCTGGGGGAACGCATTCACTCAAGGTATGGAAAAAGAAAACTTAGATGTGTGTAGGGAGTTGAGGTTTTTGATGAGCTCAGCTGAAACGAGCCCTGAAAAGTTTGCTGTTCAGTGAATGTAGGATTTGGCTGTAGGTAGGATGCATTAAAAAACATTTTTTTTTTTTTAATTTTTTTTTTTTTTTACATGACAATATCGAAAAATTATCTGACTCCTGACTTAGTTGGCTTGTGTGGAAAGGTGATTTGTAGGCGATGTAATTGCTCTTGTTTGATGTGAGGCTGATTGTACTCTGTTTGCACAGCTGAAGCCGTTGTGCAGCGGTTCAGGAGGTGCGTCTCTGCTCGGCTTTGTGGGGTGAGGATACACATCCCTCTGCCCATGTGCATCCCAAAACAGGGAACACAACTGAGAGGAGGGCTGGAGCATTTTCTTGGAATATTCCTGGCTGCTTTTTAATTGCCTTCTCCATTCCCACTCAATGCCCTGCACGATGCATGTAAAAATAGACCGAAACTGAGACCCACTCCGAGTCCCTTACTTGGATGCTGTAGTGAGGTCAGGAGGATAACACTAAAAATTACTACATTTCCTGTTTCTTATTGCCTTGGAAAAAGAAACAAAGATGGGATAAAAGGAGGTGAGAATAAACTTTTGGAACACATTATATTTTTGAAGCAGAAACTCAGTTACTGGTGTGATTGCTGGTGTGTCCTCATCAGACAAATGCTGCATAGCAGGGAATTGCCCCTGCAGACCATCACCTGTCTTTGTGGAAGAGTACCTGGTGGGTTAGAGTTCAGTTCCAAAGCTGAGCCAACTATTGAATCTCATCTGGGGGTTGTGCCACTTGAGTGCTGCTTCTGAAACCTGCAGCTTGTGCTGGTGGTGTTTAGTTCAGGACTGAGCAGTGAGCAGATCTCAGTAAAATAATGATGATGGTGTATTCCCTTCCCATTTTCATGTCAGTTTTGTTCCTTGTAAATGGTGCTCACAGTTATTAGCAGTCACCTTTAACTGCTAATGAAACAGCAGAATGAAGTCAAAGCTGCTGGGAAGCCTGGGAAGAAAGGAGGATAATTTAGCAGGTATTTTATCTCCATCTTCATAGAAAAAGATTTGCACACAACTAATTTTATGCAATCGTCTGCTTCTTACCACTTCCCAGACTGAGAAATGGCAATTTGTGGGGTGTAGCAAATGTCAACTGATGGCTATCAAGCCATTGCTCATAATGCATTACCTTGGGAGAAGTCTAGCCTGGTGCTGCTGCCCCTTTGCTGTATCACGGCACCATTGAAATGGAAACTTCTCAGCATGCTGTAGGGTGGCAGAAGTGTGCTGCTATAGATATGCGTGTTTGAGCCTAAGTATCTATGAATATATATACAGTTTTAGATGAAATGCAGTTTTGCTTCAGCTGTCTGGCTGTATTAAATGAATGACTACAATAAACTCCAAGTTGTAGTAGACAAAGTGTCTTAAAGCCTGTAGAGTAAAAAAAATATTTACGCTAGAGATTAATTTGCCTACTATATTGAAGGATTTTTGTTTAGAGATGTAAAAATAAAATACATTTTGTTATAATTTGTGTATTTACACACATCCATGTAGCCACCCTCTAGGAATTTGTAATTTAAAGAAAAAAAAAATACAAACATCTTGTAGGATTTCTGTATGATCTTCTTCTGTGCAGTACTAATAGTCTTACAGACAAATCACAAAGGCACAACTGCACAAGGATTAGAAGATAATTTTTCTTTATAGTGAGAAATAAATAAATGAAATAAACTTCTTATAAGCCAGATTTTTTTAGGCTATTTCTGTGTTCTGTTTTTGTAGATACATTTTCAGAGTAGCTACATCATTCAGAATGGTGAAGACAGAGGCTTATGTAGGAGCCTGTAATACTTATGTCAGGAAACCCTGAACCTTTACCAAAAAGGTGAATTTGGTCTCAAGTAATCATGGTGTGCTGATCTTTGTCTTGCTGAATCTTGCAGGATTGGCAACTGGGATCGGAAGCCAGCCCTGAGCTGGTGCTGTGTTTTACATCCAAGCCAGTAGCTCTGCCATGAACGGCCAGGCAAAGTGCCTTCGGATTCTTGAACAATGTTTAACTGAAATTAACTTTAATTAGCTGATTTCCAGGTTGTAATTTCACTCCCTCGTGCCAGTCATGAATTGCAGTTTGTGTGTCAGTCCAAGTGGTGATTTTGGGACGGCGAGGGGCAGAGCTCCAATGGTGGGAGTTGCCTCTATTGTTGAACAGTGTGGACAGTAATTACATTGGAGCTCAGCTCTTGCTGCTCGTGGACTCAGGAGTTTAAAAGAGACAGTAGAAAAAGGGAGTTGTTCTCTAATATCACTGGCAGCAGGTGTCCCAAGCTGCCACTGCTGCAAAGATAGCTGATTGATCTGTTTATCATTTATTTATGCTAAACCATCTGATGTGTGCCAGTAAAATCTGCTGTTTCTGAAATCAGGATCCTTGCCTGGTTTTCAGTTCGCATTTCTAATGACCAGTTTTTACAGCTGCATGGCAGAGGTTTGCTTTACCTGGTGCTGTGCCCACACAGAGCCCTTTCTGCGCCTTCAGCTGAAATGCAGGAGCAAAGTCGTTTGGTTTTTCTGGAAATGGTGTGAAACCTTTAGATTTGCTGTGCGGGAAGGAGACGGAATATCCAGCACCCAAGCGTTTCAGTTCTGCCAGAGCAAGTCAGAAGCTTGTCTTTCTAGGTTAAATTGTACCTTGCCAATCACACTTTTTTATAAAATGAGGCTTTAGCT
Source organism: Semnornis frantzii (assembly GCA_013399775.1). Lineage (NCBI taxonomy): Eukaryota > Metazoa > Chordata > Aves > Piciformes > Ramphastidae > Semnornis > Semnornis frantzii. The sequence continues at coordinate 288,100 of VWYK01083994.1, read as the reverse complement.
CTGCATTCGCTTTGTTAAGACACTGAAGAACCCTGGAATCTTTGCATGTGACAGCACAAGGTGTAAACCGGGAGCTAAAACCAGGCAGTAAGATACCAATGGTAGCAGCTACCCGAGGGTCAATTAGGTATGAAAAAAAATTAAAAAGTGGGGATTTAAAACAATGTCCCCTGGGTTTGCTTAGTCAGAAGTGAAATAGCTTTCTGCAGTTTAGAAATGTGGTGTGGAACAGAACACTGCTCTGCAGGTTGGGTAGCCCAGGCACATTTTTAAGCAGGTGATAGATTCTGCTTAAACTGGATGAGGAAACCATAGACAAAGGAGTTTGGGCAGATTTTCCTGAAGGCTACCTGTGACCTCCTTATTAAATTTATGTTTTTATGATGTAAGGCACATTGGACCGTTTTTCCCTGCCAGTGACTAAGATCATCCTTCTCTCCAGATAATTTTAACTCATCTCAGCCATCAAGGCCTCTTACTGCCCAGAGATAACAGCAGTACATGTGTTGCCATACCGGGGGTGTGCTCAAAGAATTTATGGAAGCTGTTAACAACTCTGACGATCAGACAGCAGAGGCCACGTTCCTCCAGTTTGGAGAGGGAAACTGAGGCAAAGCAGCTAATAAATCTGTTGGCAAGAGGCAGGAATTCAGGATTCTCTTGCCCCATTTTAAAGTATCAAATGAAGGTGTTTCTAGTCCCTGCCTGTCTTCGGGTCTGTGGTTGCATCGCGTCAGTTGGGTTGGCTGTGGCAGGCGCCTGGGAGCGCCGCGTTCCGGGGCGCTGTGCCGCGCTGCGCGCCGGCAGAGCAGGTGGAATCCCTGCCTGCAAGGCAGCCTGCTGCATTTGTTTGCAAAGCAGTTCTGCCTGGCAGTGTTTGAATGAGGAGAGCTTTTTATTTATTTATCTGTTCTGTGTGTAAACAAGTGCATGGCATCAGACTCTTCCTTAGTGGTAAATCACGTTTGCTCTTCAGTTCCTGGAGGGCTTTTTGATTTCTCCCCGAACGGCTTGTTACACATGCTGAGGGCAAGGTTTCTGTGGATCCAAGCTTTCATTTAAAAGACAACTCTTTCGTCAGCATTACCAGCATATTGCCTGACAAGGCTGTTGAATAAATCTATATTTGTAACATACTTCCTTCAGATGCTATCAGAATTTGCCTATGAAATTGATCTAAACTCTTACAGACATTCTTTTTTTTTTTAAATGAAGTTTCTCCTGTTACATGGATCACTTCATTTCAGTAGATTTAAATATTGCCTAGATTCTATAGCCTTTAGTTCCACTAAAAACCTTAGTAATGGTACCTACGCTTGTGCCTTGCCTGAAGTTCATCAATTTTCCGTATCTGCTTCTCGAAGGACCAGGACACTGTTCCACTTTAGCTAAAATCACTGTCAATTGACTGCACTCCATAACTATAAAATAATTATTTGACTAAAATGTGGCAGACAACTCTCAGATGGGGAAAAAAAAAAAAAAAACCAAAAACAAAACTAAGCCCTGATTTCTGAGTCTACAAAGGTAATTGTTAGTTAAAACACTTAAAAAATTCTGTTCACTACACACACTGTCATTTTGTCTCAAAACATCTCTAAGCTTTCATCGAGCGTCTCCAAAATTAACTGAAAGCAAGGAGCAACAAAGTCTACACCGTTTGGGCTCTCGTACCATGCTGCTGTAATGGGAGTATGATTTAAGCACTGTAGAAGCTGCCTCAGTCTGTTTTCAATGATTAAAGTATAACCACGAAGACTCCGAAAGACCACTGTTAAACCCTGGTGTATGTAACCCTGCAGCTCACCATATTGGATCATTACCACATATTTCTGCTTCTGGATTATTTTTCCTTTCCTTGCCAAAACCCCCACCTCTCTTTCCCCCCTTTTTTCTTATTGTCTTCATCCCCTTGTTTGTGTCCTCACCTGCCACGGCAGCTGTTACTCATACAAATCTGGAAAAGGAAAGTAACTATGAGATTGGCAACTGGGTAGCAGCAATATATCATCAAAGGTCTTTGGAGCAACATATGGCCTTGGCTCAGCGAATCACTTCTTCAGTCGTTCCTCTGTTGTTCAGAAAAGCAGTGAAAAATAAGTGACACGATCTGCATGCGTAGTTGTTTGTGGGTTTGACCTGTGCTGTGTTGCTGCAGGCTAGTATCAGGTACGCGCCTGCCTGCAGGTGCAGTTGTGCACAGACCTGCTCTAGACAATCCATCTGTCATTTCCCCATGCCCCATGGCATCAAGTGACTTTGCACATTGTAGAACAGGTGATGATGACTCCTTGAAACCCACGTGGCAGGAAGACTTCTCAGTGCTGATCAGCACAGGCTTTGCATCAAGATGAAGTACAGGTGGGCAGGCATGGCAGAGGCATGATGAGACAAGATGCTGTAAGCACATCTGTGGCCAGAACCAGAGGGTAGCAGCAAGACTGTGCCCTGTGCAAGTCTAGGAAGCTGGTTTCCATCAGCCCCCTGCAGCAGGCAGCTTGTCTCTGCTGGATGCTGACAGCATGTTACATAAATCGCCCCACAGCAGCTTGCTTTGGAAACTTTCCCCAGTAATGTAGATTAAGTTGGAGTTTTGTTTTGCCTGTTCTAATGCATATTCATTAGATAAAAGCCCAGACAATTACTGTGATAGTTTCACTAGCGGGTGGAGCGTGTTTTAGGATTTGCTGGGCATAGGATTTGGTGGAATAATCTCAGAGAAATTTGGGGGGATTATTTTTGTGCTGGGGGTTTGAATGAAAAGTGAGAATGTAAGCAGATTTGAAGGTGATTTCGTTATGCTTTTGCATGAGTTCGCTTTTACCATTTGGAATCTAGAGTAAGTTCATACTTGGAATGAATGTCTGTTAGGGCAAGCAGTGAACACACAGATAAAAGCTGCCCAAGTAAGTTAAAGTTGTGTAAATAGTAAGCAGTGCTATTTCCAAAGGGCTGTCACTTTCCTGCATTCATTTCCCAAAGTGAGAATAGAACTGGAAAAGCCTTTTCCTCATCCTCACTTGTATAATGTTCACTTCCAGCCATTATGCACGTTAGGGTTCTAGGTTGGTGTCTGTTGGGTGGGTAGCATCACAGAGAACATCCACACATCAACAGTGCTGAGGATTTGTGAATAAAAACACCATTTCCTTTTTTGTTTCCACTGGAAAAGAGAAGGAGTGAGAGCAGAGTTGAGATGAAGACAATAAGAGCCCAATCTTGTGCTGTTACATGGGAATCTTTATCAGGAGCACCAGGCCCTACTGCTTAAGAGACCTTCACCCCACAGGTCATGCTCACACGGGTGATCAAGTTGTCTTCAGTGCAGATTGACCTTGGTGGTAATTTTTATAGGGGTTAGGGTCATGCTAACTGGCATGACCCTAACCCCTATCAGTACTGGGTCACTGCCTAATTAGAGTTTCAAAGAAGAAAGCAAGGAAGTTAAAACTGCACACTCAGGAGAGCACTTTGCTTCATCCCCACAGCACAGCATGAGAATTTAATCGTTAGAGGAGGCTTAAAATTACACTGGGTTACCCCAGAAGTTAACATCTGGGGTCCCCTTCTGCTGAGTGCCTTGGAAGCAGCAGAGGCAGTTTGGTGTCTGGCTTAAGCAGAAACCATCATGTACAAATGCCAATGATTTCTCTATGCTCTGTTGTTACCAGTGGAACTTCAGAGCTACGAATGCCTCTGTTTCTATTCCATGTCTATTTATACACAGTTGCTCTGGTGCTGTGCATATTAATGGCCCCAGGTATGCTTCAGCAGTGCCTACAGGAACGTACATGCATATGTCTGTCAGGGACTGAACTCCAGGGAAGGAGCTTAGATCAAAGCTCAGGGTTTTAATAAACATTGGGCCAACTATCAGGAGTTCATATGGTTCATAGCCTTGTTTGGTTGGTTGTTTTTTGTCATCGTAACTGGGGTTCGATGCTTGGTTAGCACAAGGCTGTCATGAGCTACATCATTTTCAGCAGCCTGTGTAGAGATGTTTCTGTGTTGACAGAGCTGCTTCACAGAACCACAGAACGTTAGGGGTTGGAAGGGACCTTGAAAGGTCATACAGTCCAACTGCCCTGCCAGAGCAGGATTGCTTAGAACAGGTCACACAGGAACAGGTATGAGCAGTTCAAAACCAAGTGGATTTCTCCAGAGAAGGAGACTCCACAACCTCTCTGGGCATCCTGCTCCAGGGCTCTGTCACCATCACAGGGAAAAAGTTTTCCCTTCTGTTCCTGTGGCACCTCCTCTGCTTCAGCTTGTCCCCAGTGCCCCTTGTCCTGTCACTGGACATCTCTGAGCTGAGCCTGGCTCCATCTTCCTGGCACTGTCCTTCACATCATTAGAAACAGGAACGAGGACAGCCCTCCATCTCCTTGTCTCCAATCTAAAAGCTTACATACTTCCTTTGCCTTCCTTGCCTTGTTTTCAGTGAGTTGTAATCATGGTTTCTAAATCCCCTAGGCCATTACAGCTGATTAACAAACCTTCATTATCAGGCTCTGATTTTTCTCTTAGGTTTGGACCATATATGATCTCAGCTGAAGAGACAAGGTTGAACATCTACCTTGTAATTCATCTCTTTGCATCTTCATTATTGTTTGCTCCTTATTATAACTGCATCTTTTAAGGGTCAAATGTTGCACTCCACATTATCTGGACTCATAGCCTGCAAATAAATCCATGCAGGTGAGCTGTGGGGAAATAGAAAGAGTCAAGGACTCCACAGCTTACTTCTGTAGAGTTTGGTACTCAGATGTGCATTTTTCAAGAGTCAGAGAAACTCTGGCTGGGGAAGGGTAATGCCAGATGAGTTGTTTCTTTAGCAAGAGCTTTCATCAGTTTCTATTTTCAGAATTCTCCTTGCAACGATGCAGGATGGAAGCATGCAAATGTTTATGTGTTTATGAAAAGTAAACAAATCCAACATTTCCATCCAGCCAAAATCTGTGGTTTTCAGAAAATCACACTACTGAACCTGCAGCTGTAGCAACTACTGATGCAGTGGAAGGAGCATTCTCCTTTCAAAGTTCAGGTCTCAGCTTCCCTCAGCTCCTTGTCCAGATTTCCATGTGAAGCTTTTTGCTCAAAACTTCTGTGGGGAGTGGGTTTTGGTTTTTTTTTTTCCTGCTGCACTTGTGCAGGTTTCTTTGTTACAGCTGGGACTGAGATTTTGAAGGATTGAAGGAGAATCAAGTATCTTTTTGGCATTACCTGTTTCCAGATGGAAACCGTGATGGCAAATTTCTCTTCCCCCCTCACTGGCACACAGCATGAAGGAATACTGGAAAAGAAATGTTGCCAAGTTGTATGTTTGTCAGGACAGAGAGAAGAATAGCAAATAAAATAGTTCCTTTGCTGATCCCATTTACTGCCTTAGTCACCATCTCAAGCACTAGGTAGCAGCACAGCAAGGATTTCTTTCTCCAGAAGGAACTGTCTGCAAATGTCACATAATGTATGCAGAAATTTCTTGCTTCTCCTTTCTCCTGCAGCTGCCCCTCATGCAGACGTAGCCATGCACAGGGCTGTGTTCTCTCAGGACTGAACTGGGCCAAAGAGTGATATTCCAGCACTCTCACATGTAATTTCTTAAACTGGTTAGAGGCCTGGTGGTGCCAGTCAGCCGCTGGGGTCTCTTGCATATATCCATTTCTGTAACTCATGCAGTCTGAGCCTCTCAGAGTCTGTGAGAGCTCCAAATGCTTCTGAGTAAGGTTAATGTAGGTTTTGGAATGATACTGTAAAATAAATATTTTCATTATGGAAATAGAAGAGGAAAGAAATTAGTCTCAGGCTTCTTTAACTGATTTATTTCTTTCACAACTCTGTGTGATCTTTGTAGGTAGCAGATTAAAAAATAATTTCAAACATGAATAAGAAATAACGTGCAGAAAACTTCATTTCAGCTAGAATCAGCAATGTGAGCAACGTGAAGTGCCTTTCTGGGGCTGTGATTCCACCCTTCCAGCTTCTTAGTGCTCAGAACAAGTGTGGCTGTGACCAAAGGAGTCCATGACACAGTCTGAAATTGTCTTCAGAGCTCATTTATCTCCCTAGGAAGAACTAATTGTAAATATTCCAGCAGACCTTTATCTTCTGAATGCCTCTTTTCCTTGTTTGTTTTTTAAGAGCTCTCCTCCCTCTGAGATGTTTATTTGCTTACAGCCTGGTGTTGCCCAGGCTGTAGTGCCTCTGGCTGGTCCTCTTGGCTGCTGTCTTTGGACAGCAATGTGCCAGCACTGAGCTGACTCTGCTGCAGCTCTAGGATCAATGTTTGGGCTGCAGTGTTTCTGTAGGAGATGCCATGTCGCCGTGGGCTGTAACAGAGATGCAGGACCAGGCCTATGACAGTTTGTCCATCAGAGGCTCACAGGAGACATTGGCCTGCGTTGCTTTCTGCATGTGCTCTGCATAGAGCACGGCCAGAGAGCTGCCTTGTGAAGAGCTCCATCAGTTCTGTGTGTATGTCCAGGGGCAGCCCAGGGCCTTCAGTTCTCATGCTCATGTGGACCTGAGAGAGATGCCTTCCTAGGGAGGCACACAGCCACGTTTCTTCCGTGTCTCCTGCTGGGACGGTGGGAATGCAGTGCCTGCTGATCCCCCAGCCCTGTCAGCAGGAAGGACCTGATACTTACCTGGCATGTGAGAGCAGGTTCACACACGTGCAAAATGGGTTTCCACTAAAGGAAATTGATTCTGAAACCAGAAATGCTAAAAACTTACATTTATCTCCTCTTTTATTACTAGAACACATTTTTAGATGCTAATTCATGTCTCATGTGAATGCAGTCCTCCCACTCCTACATCGAGAGTACTGACTGGAGTCTGAGGGCTGTGCTAAGGCTTTCCAGAAATAGCTGCTACCCAAGACTTGGAATATTTACATTCCTTGCCTTGTATGAAATGCACCCCCTGGTTGTAGGCTCGTACATGGTTTTGCAGTAGTGAAGACTGCAGTGTGGATGGGAGTCCTCTGGGCGTGCAGCCTCCCTTCCATTAGTGCTGGCTCTGCGTCTGGTGCAGATTTTAAGATTTTCATCTGTACTGGCAGACAGGAGGGTGGCCTGCAGCCTGTGTTCCCAGGAGCGCTCTTAGGCATGCAGGCTCCCCACTCAGTGGGATACCTGCAAGCCCTGGGTGCTGCAGGAATGGGCCTTCAGGGTCACACCAGAACCACAGTCTGCTAACAGAGTGTTCAGATCAGGGGTGTTGTCTGCAGCTGTTGTGCTCTTGGCTGAAAGATCCCTTCAGAGGGAGAGAGACAGGAGATTTTCTCAGGTTAGTGCAGCACCAGGGCTGTCTCAGCACTTCTCTGCTGGGAAGGGAAGCCAGGCCAAGTAGGCTCTGAGTACTGCCAGTCCACAAACAAATGATAAATATAAAAGGCATATGTATGTTTGTCACAGAGCAGGGATGGAATTCTACAGCAAATAAAATCTCAACTCATTTATTTTTAAATATAATAAAGCCTCTCATTCTGTGAGCACACTCCATAGACTGACATGATCAACTCAGTAACCACTGGCACTGGAAAGGGGAAAAAGGAAAGAGGAAAAAGAAAAGGCTGTGTATAGAACTTGGGAAAGATCTGTTTCATACCCTGACATTAATGAGGAAAAAATAAATGAGACAGTTAAGAAATGCAAGTTGAATCTGTTGTTTCAATCTATTATTATGGGAGCTTGCACTAGGCAGGATTAGAAAATGATCACTGAGGTCTGTTATTGGTGTGCTGAATATTTCAAGTCACTGAGGACTCTCATTTAAAATAAGACTATCAGCAAAAGGCTGTATCAATACATGAATGGAGAGGAATCAGATATTTCTGCTGCTGCAAAAAATTAATAACGGAAGTCATTAGCATTAGTGCAGCTTACTTCTCTTTCTAATTTACTGCCACATATCTAGATTAACTGTAAAGTATTCCTGGGTTTAGGACACACTGTCCTCCATTGAATGCTTAGCCTGGAAAGGTTATTAACATTGAATAGGGACTGTTCTCTCAGGAGAGCTGCAGATAAAATGACCAGGGAAAGAAATAGCACAACTTCTCAAATTAGCATAATTAGTAATTATCTCTTAATAGCCCCACTTGGCTTTGGAGACTTGGCACTTGAAATTCCGCTTAAAGTTCAGTGAGGAAAAACAAATTTCACGCTGAAATGTCTCAATAACACAGCTGAGCTGCTGAGGTAATCGTCTGGTTTAGGTAAAGGGAAGGAGATGAACATATGGATAGGGAAGAGCCCTCCTGTAAGCACCGTGTTTGTGTTTGCATATGTAAAGCGCTGCAGGCTTAATGGCACAATTGCCACTTTCTCTGGGGATTGGGGAGGGCAGGAGGCTGGGTGGGACTCTCCTTTAGTGCAGAGAAATAGATGAAGATAATAAACTAAGACGAGGAAATCCCGTTCATTGTACACTAGAATAGAGTAATTTCTTTTGCCTTTCCAACCGAAATAAAAGCTCAGCACCAAATAAGCCAAGCCGTGGATAGAAGCAGCATCCTTTATTGTAGGCGGTGGCAGAACGGAAAGCTGCCCAAACGGAGATGCTTCTCCGACGTTAGACTCGAGGCAAAATTGGATGAATAAGCAAAGGGAGCCTGGTAACCCTAGTCGGTTGTTTTTCTTTCTGTGGCAAGGAAACAGATGGCTCGGTTAAGATACTTTTGGCTGGGAAAGAACAAAAGCAAGAGAGGAATACTTGCCATTTTGCATACCTAAAGCCCAGTGTTCTTTATCCTCAGGCAGAAAGCAATTTATCAGCCCGTCCCGATAGAAGCAATCAGCCTTTGTTATTAAGAAGGCATATTTTGATTTACATGTGGCACAACTGGTTGAAGCTTTACAGTGGGAAGCACAGCAAGAGTTGGTTAGCCTTCCTAAACCAGCTCGACCTAGGAAGAGAAGGCACTTAGCTCTGCCCAGCTTGGCAGGCAAGGCAGCTCCTGTTGGTGCCAGCACATCAGTGATGGCTTCACTGAGGTGCAGGTTCGGTGGGGTCTGGGGGGTTGTGTGTGTGTGTGTGTGGTTTGGGCTTGGGGCTTGTTTTGTTGATTTGATTTGGTTTGGTTCATTTTGTTTGGGTTTTGTGGGGCTTCTGTTTGGGTTTGGGGTTTTTTTGTTTGGGCAGGGTGTTCTATGGTTGTTTCTTTTTTATGTTTGGTTTGGTTTGATTTGTTTGGGGTTTTTCTCTCTGTATATATATATATAAATACATATATTTAAATTTATATATTAAAAATTATAAATATATATATAAAAGCCCCATATCCTGCAGGTACCAAGTTGAGGGTGCAGTGGTTTGTGCTATACTTGGGCCATCCTGGAGTGAGGTCAGGTGCCCTGTGGAGGAGGGTGTTCTGCTGGCTCTGCAGAGCAAGGGACCCATTTGCTGCAGGGAAATAACTCTTTTGGTGCCATGTCAACACACAAATAGGAGAGATGAAGATAAACTAGTCAGAGGAGGCTGACAGCTGTTATAAAGCTGATAGGCTGACACACTCATGGCCAGAGGAGGAAAAGGTTTGGCTTAGAAACTGTAATTAAGGCTGGCCAAGGTCCATTAGCTCATCTTCACTAGTAGCTTTGCAACCTCACACCCTATGTATCACCCTTATTATACAGGTTCTAAGTGAGAAATGTGATTAAGCAAGCTGCTACCCTGTGTTTCCAAGGCCCAGCCTCTGAAAGCAATTCAAATGTGTCTACCAAGCAATAAAGTCCATTTCAAAATTCAAAAAGAGAATAAAGGCAAGGAGGGAGAAGGGAGAAAAGAGATGGAAGCAGATCAAAAGAGATGAAATGATGTTTGGAAAGTATGGACATTAGAAGAATATTGAGATTTAATTAATTGCAAAAAAAAACCCTAAAAGACACAGAATTCCAGCAGGTCTGATATAAATGTTTGCAGGCTGACATGAAGCAGGGAGGTGGGGCAGCATCATGATGAAACGAAGTATCTGCCCTGGTTTCTGCCCCCCAGCTCCCAAACAAAAACTTGACAAGTAAATTAAGCTCATGCTCTAACAGAAGGATATTCTGATGGACACCTAAGATCCCTCCTGATGGGCTATACGTGGGCATCTGCTGCAAAGAAAATGCTACAAAAGAGAAATGTCCACTCCTTGACAAGCCTCTTTGTTGAGTGATTGATAAGTCTCTGCATTTGGAATTGGAGTTGCTGCTTTGAGGCCAGAACCATTACAAAATAATCATCTGAGAGTACCAGCTGGACTTTTGCTTTTTCAGTGCACAGACGTGGTGTGTTCAGCACTGATTTTTGGTACCCAAGACTGGGGGTTTTAGGGCTTGCTTTTCAGAACAGATCTTTGCCATTTTGCTCTTAAATTTCATCTTGATAAATACAGAAGCAGTTGCACATGACTCTTGCTTGCCTTTGGAGTTCATTGGAAAGTTGATCCTAAATTCAGGAACCCTGGATTTGGCTTTTGGCTCTGCTGTTGTTTTTGTGATGAGGGATCCAGTTGCCTCCCCTCTGCATAGGGTCCCTGAGGACAGGCAGAATATGTTCATCACTGTGAGCCCTTTAGAGACCACTGCATTATGTCTAGAACGATGTGGTCCTGCTCTGCTTTGGGACCTCCTGGTTACTGTTGTAAAAGTAGCAGCAATGCTACTAAATGGTGTAAGTTCTATTTCTAGGCGTTGGGGATGCTGCTGGTGTAACCTGGAGGTGAACTTCCAGAGGCAGCTACTTTGACATTTGATCTTGTCTGACAGCATTAATTATTTGACCTAAATCTGTGATGCTTGGCAAACCTTAGTGAGGTGCGAAGGACATTTCTGTTCTGCTAAAACCAGTGCCAGGGAGCATTCAGCAGCTCAGCCAGCACTGTCCCTTTAAAATGGGACAGAGCAAGGAAGAGGAGAAAGATGCAAAATTACCTGAGCAGAAAAATGCCTGAGGACAATTCATTCTCTTTAAAAATGTTACTGGGTCATATTAGCTTCATCAGTAGCATTTAATTGTGTCAAGCTGATGATCTGCCATCTTGTTCCATTTTTTTTTTTCCTTTCCTTTCCCTTTGGAACCATCAATGTCTTCAATTGCTGATAATGTAGAACAAGGAGTAAGAAAATGCTGTATATTGTATTTGTGTTGGTTTCAGTGTTAAGCATAACCTGTAGATGTGGATCATGAAAAGGAAATAGAAGTAATTTTAAGTGGAGGAGTAAAGGAGACCTATAAGGCCTGTTCTTCATGTCATAAAAGTAGGTCAGTGTAGGGCTTATGCTGTCCACATTAATGTCATTCATTTGAGCTTTGCTAATAAAAGCTAATGGCTGGTTAAACATTGCTGGAAGAGAAGATCAGAAAAGAAACTAGCAAAAGACAAATGGGTAAAGAATCATAACACGAAATAAAACTTGATGTCATTGGAATGTTCCTATAAACTTCGTTAAATAACATCAACTGTCACTGGTTTTGAAGCTTCCATTTGCACCATGCTGTGATGGTTTGGGAGTTTAATGTGTGTGCCTCAGATTAATGCATGTTAAAATGGGGGGTGGGGGGGGGGGGGGGGGTGTGTAAGCATTTGAGGAATCAGTAGTGTTTAGTGTGTTTGTCTTAGAAGCTTTCCAGGGTCTTGTGAACAGTCCCTCAGGTCCACAAGATCTGTGAGAGCTGTGCCTTGTCCCTCCTTGTAGCCTGTAGCAGCTGTGTGGCATGGGAAACCTTTCTGCTGAGCTCTTCAGTGCTCTCCTTTCATAAGCCCTCACCAGCCGTGCCATAAAAAAAAACAGGGGGGGAAATCCTAACAAATATAACAGCAGTGATAAAATTCACTAACAAAAGAGGCAAAAGACATGATTTTAGATACTTTAGATTCTTGACCTGTACAAACTGTCTTGTAACCAACAGGTTGCTGCAGCCAGAACGGAACGAGTCACAGAGAGTTCAGCTTGCAGTGGCAGGAGCTGCCAGTTTCCCTCCTGTCTCCCCAGCAAGAAGGCAGCAGCCACTGCTGTAAATCCTGACAGCTGCTGAAGTGTGGTGATGTATGTCTGGGTGCACAGGGTAGCACATTGCACAACAGTGTCCTGTTTATGAGACTCTCTGAGCATAGGGAAGCAGTTTGTTAAAGTAATGTAGTAAATAACAGTGGATATTTCACTTCAAGGGAATGCAGGAGCCTTGAGGCTGCGTTTGAGCGAGGAGCCTTTAATGTGCAGACAGAGCCTGGATGATGAAGACCATATGCCTACCTGTCTGTGGTTACTGGGTTAGCCAGTGATGGTTAGTGCCTGACATCTTGCAGTGAGCACTGCTAATTGACTAGAGGTGCTACAAGAAAGGAATCCATCTCATTTAATTTGTCCAAAAACCCTGAGCTGTCTACATCAAAACTTCCTTATACAAATGGAATTGTAGGTCTGTGGTGTTCAGGGTAGTGGAAATTGGAAGTGTCAGTGTTGCCAAACACCTTCAACTGTGAAATCTCATTGGAAATAATGTCTTTGCACTTTCCTTGGCTGAAAGGAGAGTTTGGACATTGAGTTCAGAGCTGACAACCAGCTGGCCCCCACCTCCAGCTGCAACAAACAGCAGATACCAAGGAAGAGACTAAGAGCAGGACAGGCTACACAGGAAATCTTCCCATCCTGTGTGTTTAAAGCAAGAACACTGAGAAGGCCAGGGCCAGAAGTTACACCTAAACAGCTATGTTTGGTGGCTACTGGAGGGCATACATTTGTCCAGTGCTTTTAATAGTCCTGCTTAAGCCAGTGGGTTGGCTGAAAGGTGAGTAGTGCCCAGTTGTCTGCTGGATCCAGACTTTTCCTAGGAGTGGCCTTCAAATAAGCTATAATGGCCAGAAGAACTTCCACAATGGACTGCTCAGTTCTTTGTACGCCCACAGAATGTTTGTTGAGCACTCCCCAAATTGTGTCTGCAGCACAAACAGAAATAGTGAGAGCAAATTCACGGAGGGCGCTGTGTCCTTCTCTGTGGTGTCCCAACTGCCACCACAGAAACCAGGATGGAGGATGAGGAGGTCTCCCCATGCACCAGCATCCATTGAGGGCTGCAGGATACTGTGGGCCAAAGCATCTCCATCTTCAGCCACAGTGCCAAGCCCAGGCTTTGCTGGGTTTCACAGCTGCTTCTGCCATGATGTCCACCAGGGCCACAAGGTTTCAAGCGAGGAACTGGTGGAATCACAGAGGAAAATTAACTCCAGTAGAGCCAACAGATCGTAGTGAATTTTTGTCAGTGCTGCAGTTACCAGTAAAAAAAGTATTTGATTCTGTAGTTTTTTAATCAGAGAATTCAACTTCCCTGTTTTACTATCAATTACTGTACCATGCCCTGGGTTGGCGGGCATGGGCTCATAGGCAAAATCCTATTGACTTCTGAATATACTGCTTTCCTCTGTGCTGTTTACTGCCCCAACAGGGTGTGTGAGGAAAAATAATGCAAGCACTTCTTTTTTAATACCAACTCCAGAGTTTTACAGTCCATGCAACTGGCAAAACCCACCAAAGTCAATTTCCCATGGAGCAAGGGCATCTCCAATTCTGCATCTCGCAGTACCAGGGGCCCCAGTGCCCTGTACATGACCCTGTATCCAATTATCCCTGTAACCTGGCTGCTCTGCCTCTTTCCATTGCTGATTACGGATCCCCCTTACCTTGGTATTGTTTTAAAATCCTGTTGGACCAGAATGAACTCCCTGTTGCTGTCAAAAAGCTTAGACTGTGTGTAGGCAGTTGACTGTGGCCAGCAGACAGACAGCATAGCTGCATCCATAGGTACCATAATGTGCTTTATTCTTACCTACCTGCATGCATAGCCCTGTCAAAATAAATAGGACACTGCTGACTTAAAATGTGTACATTTCTAACAAGCTGTGCTGGGCTGGGCCTTCTGGGCACACAGGTTGTTAGCTCACAGCCCACGTGCCTCTAGCTAAACATCTCTGTGACCTCCCCTGTGCAAGAGCACAGCATTTCCCATGCTGCAGCATTAGGAAGGTGGCAGATTCTGTGACATTGTCTTTCAATGCTTTGCCAAATTGCCTCAGCCTTTCTTGTCCTGCTGGGGACACTGTTTGCCCCACATGATGGAGGACACCTTCTCCTCTTCCCAAAGAAGCCACAGGAAGTGTGCAAGACTGGATAAGGCCTTCGAGTCTTCCATTTCTATGCTCCTATGACCACATAGCTGCTCTGCCAAGCCTATCACGAACAGCGATGAGAAATTCCAGCATGTTGCATCAAGCAAGAGAGACACTTTGTGCATTAGCTGCAGATTCCTGTTGTAATCCAAGCAATGCTAAACTTGCTTCAGTTTCGTACAAATTAGCTGCTCATCATCTCTGTTATTACACAAGCGTGTAGCAGCTGCACCGCAAAACTGATTACTGCGAAATTCCTTCAGCTCTCATGCAGCCTTACCATCATTTTACTCAATTTATTAACTGAATCCAATTCTGCTATCAATTTAATTCCACTGTTATCAAAGGTCTCACAGTTTTTTCAGAAGTTTGTATCTTTTAGGCCTTACTGTGTCTAATATACCCTAAAATCAATTAAATAAAGAAATCTATCCATTAAAAAGAGGTATTTTAATAGATAAGTAAGTTGGCATAGAAACAACAGAGGTTATTTCTCTGAGTCCAAGTTTTCCTGTCTAACCCTTCTTGCCATATTCATAGACTTACAGAATGGCTCAGGCTGGAAGGGAGCTCAGAGTTCATCTCCACTCTCCCTACCATGGGCAGGGACTCGGCTGCTCAAGGGCCTCATCTAGCCTGGTCTTTAATGCCCCCAGGGTGCAGGTAGCCACAGCCTCTCTGGGCAGCCTATTCCAGAGTCTCACCACCCTCTTACTGAAGAACCTCTTCAATAAAAACTTCAGCTGGCTTCTGTGAAACATTCAGAAGGCAGTAAATAAATTAAAAAAAAATTAAGGCTTGAAGAACTCAGTGCTGATATCTGACTGCAACATCATTCGGTGGCAATAGCACCAGCAGCCGTTTCTATTAATTGGACAGTATAAGGTTAAAGAAAATAACACAGCTAAATGTTCAGTGTCTTCCTTTTTGAAGTAAATGTCTTTGTTTCACTTTTGCCTTTTCCGTTACAGCAGGAGAGCTGTGCTTAATTGCAGCAGTCCATTACTCTGATCTCATCCCCTCAAGAGGCCCTTTATTAACTAACAGGAAGGATATTTTTCTCTAAAATGTGTCCTCTTGAAAATAACAATGGCCAGAGAAGTTCAGAAGTGGGAGATTTCTCTGCCGAGTTGCATGGCAGCAGAGTTCCCTTTGGCCATCTCTGGAGAAGCAAAAGCTTCCCCAGGCCTGATTGCGAGTTCTCTCCGAGAGCGTGGTGGCCACTGCCTGGCTGCACAGGACCTCGGGGCAAGCCTCTCTCTTCTAGCCTGTGTCATTTCATGCACTCCTGACAGGCTTCCTGCATGCCACTGCCATAGAAATAATCATAATCAAGTGTGAAGATAATTCCTGAAGCGAATCAACAGGCAGTCGATTGCAAAGCTGTGCTGCTATTTGTTTCACTTGTTGTGTGTAGATAAACCCAGAGGTGTTTGCTTCTCATACCAGAGGTGACCTATCTATAAAACAAAGAAGCTGGGTGCCAGCTGCCCGAGTTGCTCTCCAATGCTCTTTAAGCAGTGCTCTGTGTTTCCAGCAGAAAGTCTCTTCCTTTTTAAGTCTGTAAAGGGCAGCAGAAGTTCACTTAGGTGCCCAACAAATGCTCTGCTTCCAAAACAATAATATTGTTTGAATTCCTGGATGGGAGCAGCAGACTTCTTCACTGAGCCCCAGTGACATCAGCGCAGCCCTTAGGAAGGTGCTCCCTTGGGGTTTGGAGTGGGTAGGTTGTGGAGAAAACAGGAGACACTGAGCACCCCCAAAATTTACCTCAGCCCACTTGTAACATTGCAGGGCAGTGATTGTCCCCCTGTGCTGGTCACTGGTGAGGCCATGCCTCAGGAACTGGGTTCAGTTTGGGGCATCTCAAGACAACTATGACACTGAGGGGCTGGAGTGGATGCAAAGAAGAGCAGTGTAGGTGCTGAGGGGCCTAGAGAATGAGTCTGAGGGAACTGAGACTGCTCAGTTTGAGGAAAAGGAGGCTGAGAGGAGACCTTATCACCCTCAACACCTATCTGAAAGGGCAATATAGAGAGATAGGTGCTGGTCTCTTCTTACAGGTCACTGGTGGTAGGACAAGAGGGAATGGCCCCAGGCTGCACCGCGGGGGAGGTTTAGGCTGGACATTAGCATCATTTAGACATGGCACTTAGTGATATGGTCCAGTGAGGAACTTGGCAGAATAGGATTAATGATCGTCCCTGATGATATCAAGGGTCTTTTCCAACCTGAGTGATTCAATGATTTTGTGCAGGACATAAGCCCCTAATGTCCTGTGACCAATGTAGGAGTTTTAGAAAGCCCTTTTAACTTGGAGAGCATGGTGGCCCAGGCAAGCGGAAAAAGAGAAGGTTGGTAAGCAGGCTTATAAATTGTTGGCACCCTCCTGACACGTGCAGGGGCATCTTAGGTGCAAAAGTTGTTTCTTTTCCTTCCTAGAATAACGAATCACTTCCCTGATGGTCTGCCCTGCCCTGCCTTGCCCTGTGCTAAGCAGTAGGAGCAGATGAGGTGCTGACAGCTTGTCTGCTGCAGAGGTCAGTCTCCGCTGATGGAGGACATGTCCGTAGCAGATGAATCGTCATTCTCATCTGTCTTTGGAACACATTAGGAACTATTAGTCAGTGTTATCACTGGACTTTGCAGCAGCTGCACTGCACTGACTGCTCCACTTTGTCACTGTCTTTGGCCTTTTGCTTGCCCAGCATTTGACATTACAGACATTGACCTACCTTGGCCTCCTTCTTATAGGTATCAATTATGCCAGACACAGGTGAGATCTTGGACTCTTTGGGTAGCCAGGATCCATTGTATCACCTGCATCTAGACAGTGAGGGAATTCTGAATCTTCTGGTTCTTGATGTGAGATGCTGAGTATCTCTTTATAGCTCTCAATGTTGTCTGCTGCTTCTTGGAGGGCTATTCTGCCTTGTTATGTTATGAAATGGTAATAGTGAGGAGAGAAAAGTTAACAGAAGTGGTAGTAAAAAGTGATCATCCAAGTTGCTGAAATGAAAGCATTCCAAGTCATCTGTTACTTTCACTAGGGTCACTAGGCTTGTGATAAAGTAGAAATTGGGAATGATGGGATCAGGTCTTTCCCAATGTCAGGTATGTTAAATTTAGCACTTAGAGTGTACATGAAAATGCTTTTCCCACCTCGGCCAGCAACGAGGATGTAATCGGCATATAAAGAAAATTAAAGATCAAATTGTATTTCAAAGGAATTCTGGAGATGAAGATTTAAAAATGCCTTTGGAAATCTTAAGGCATAAAACTCAACAGGAATCAGGATTCTCTTCACCGGTCCTTGTCCTTGACTGTTTTGTGTTCCCTAATGGAACAGTCATACCAAAAGGATGCAGTGTGCTTGGAGCTCTTTCTCTCCCCTGTGGGCTTGTCTGTCTCCTGCCCTCCTGAGTAAATAACCAGGTCACAAAAAATTAATCTTGGAGAGGCGAAAAGCACCACAGCATTTGCCAAGCAACCCTTCAGTTTGGAGCACAGATTTAGCAGCCACAATGGAGAGCAGGCCTGATGAAATTGGTCAATCAGTTTGGGAGAAATCATAATTAGCTTTCCTGTAAAGCAGCTCCACAGGACCACAGTCTCTGAGGCTCTCTGAGACTGCAACAGGTCCCTGAGAATCTGGACCGCTTGTGCCTGCTGCACTGTGTGCCTAAGATGGAGTTGTTGTTCTCCCCGGGGGGGCTGACAGGCAAGGCTGGAAGGTTCTTGCATAGCTGCTGCTCCAAGACTTGGTCCAGTTTCTTGTGCCCAGCGGTAGCCACAAACTGCGCAGTGAACAAGGTAGGGAAACAGCAAGGCAACCAAGAAAGAACCCAACTTTAGCTCCACATCTCCCCAAGTCTTGGCCTCTTCTCCCACTGTGGGTCTGTAAGAAGCTGCTGGGGTGCTCAGTGCAGGGTGTGACAGACTCTCACTCCTGCACCAGTTGCTCTCTTCAGCCCTGCTGGAATAAAAAATAATTCCTTATGAAGTCACTTACTCTTGCTTCTAACTTTGGTGTAGTAGACATTGACCTTTTAAACCACTGAGCCTATAGAGGGCTAAATTATAGAGTTTGCCTCCCTAGATGCTCCTTAGCTGTCACAATGAAGGAAGTTTACAGTGGGAAAGTGAATGAGGCAAGCATGTTTTTAACCATATGGTAATTATCTGCTCCCTGTGCAAAAGACATAAAGTGTTGTTTACAGAATGTGAAAAGAGCATCTGAGAAGGGATTCCCTGGAGAGGGAGTAAGGGAGATTTGGCACAGTGGCTGCTCTTCAGATGGCTTGTAATAGACCCTATCAATTTGGAATATGCTACTGTTAATCACTGGAGATTGGAGATGCTTGGCACATAATGGCTTAGTTCTGAGGGGCAGGTGATTGTCTTGCCAAGCAGGCATTTTATGAAAGCTGAAATGATGCAAATGCATAATTGTTGACTGGGCTTTTAAAGGTGGGATAAAGAAGAAAATGTATAAAATGACATCCTTAACCCTTTGATATCAGTGGCACATTAAAAATAAGCAGAAGTTACTCTGCTAGTAAAGTCTGATAAGCTATAGGCTGTGCTGGTTCTCCTTTAAAAAGTACAGCACAGTTTCAATTCTCTTTGCTTGCTTTCAGTAATATATATTTTGCTTCTTAAAGAAGGAGAGGGTGGAATGAAAGAATTGCTTGTGAAAATGTAGCCAAGTCATTTGCACACATAGTGTCTGAGCCAGATTTGCACTTAAAATCCCTTAAAACTGCCCAGAACTGAACAGAGAGATTCATCCTCAGACAAGCTAAGTGTCAGCTAAAGAACTTTATTGTAATTTTTGATGGATTGTTTTCAGCTTTAATAATTTTTAAGGCTGCTCTGTTCTGGAAGTGTCTTTGAAGTGGTGGGCACACGTGCTGCAGAGGAAGGGCTGCATTTTGAGTTGAGAATGTGTCCCACCAGGCCCTAGGTAGTTTTTCCTTTGTGCATTTCTCATAAACCTTGTCTGCTGGAAAAGAAAAAAAGATCTGGTAGTCACTTTTATTTGCACTGTTTAGTACTCAGTATTCTTTCCAGGTTTAAGCAGTGACACCTTCAGATGGAGATTTCATAGGTAAATCAAGAAGCTGCTTTGTATAGAGCTCCTGAATAAGAATGTGGGAGATAGGAGGAAATGGGCTCAGCCAGAACAAGATACAAAGAAACTGGTGTGCCAGAGATGGAGATGGGATCCTAAGACAGTATGATCCTTAGAGGAGAAATGAATGAGCCAGAGGAGAAAGGTGAAAGAGAGCAAGGCTGGGAAAGCTACTGGAAGGCAGGATGCTGTGACTGACAGATTTGAAGGCAACAACAAAGATACACTTGGACAAAACCCTCCCTTTTCCCCCACTGCTGTATGCTGTCCCTCAACAATTCCTAAAGATGTAGGGTGTGAGCCTTAAAGGCCTCATTTGTGTGAGAAGACCTTTGATACCTATCAGGCTTCCATTTGAGTTAGTCACTTGAGTAATGCAAGGAGTAAATTTTTCATGGCAGTTTTTCAAACCAGGCTCTCAAGCCCAGTGCACATTTATGGTACTGTGGAAATGAAAAACAATAATATCATCTGAATATTGTACTTAATGAGCTAGACTTTCTTTTAAAATAAGGTTACAGACTATAACCAGAACATTATGCTGCCATAAATTTCATGACACTTTTTTCTAAACACCTCAGTCTATAAAAGTCAATGACTCACAGAGCAGACATCATCTAAGGGAAACTTTGACCTTTTGCATAATCACAGCCTTACAGCCTGTCCTGTCAACGCTCTGGCTGCTCTCGGAAGGCCTCTGCCAAGTAATCATTATGGCAATTTCCATCTGCAACTTGCATTTTGCTAATTCTCTAATTACATTTAAGCAATCACCTCCTTCACAGAGGCCTTTTTTGCGTTGTTACTCACCAGCCCTCAGGACTGTTCACCCTTACCTCCCAGCAATCCAGCTCGAGAGGGCAGGTTGCAGGCAGTGTGGCAGAGCTGCTGTTTGTCCTGGCTGCCAAGCAAACAATACCTTGGCTTAAATGGGAAATGCTGCCTTTGGCCTTCCAGGCTGCAACTCTGCATTACTGGCTCCTGTCCAGCCTCTTGTCCACTGCCACTCCCAAGTCCTTGCCTGCAGGGCTGCTCTCAATCTCATCATCCCCCCAGGGCTGGAACACCACTGCTATGAGGGTAGGCTGAGCAAATGACCTCTGAGGTCCCTTCCAACCTGAGCCATTCTATAATTCTTCAATGCTATTTTGACCTGAGTGATGATGTATCCTGGTTAGCAGCGTTTCTCTTGTAAAGTTCTAACCTTCAGGTCCTCTACAGATTATCCAGTAGTTAGGTGGAGAATGCATGCAAAATGTTTAGTTCTGCTTTGCAATGCAGAGGATTCAGGGAATTGGCAAAAATCATTGCAGGAGGTTTTATTTATGCTTCAGGTGAATAACCCTGACTTTGGGGTGTTTGTACTGGTTTGTTGCTGTGTTTTTTCCTGTAGAAAAATGGCTGGGAATACTGGATTGGAATGATGGGGTTTTGTTCTGCAGCAGTGTGAGTCTAGTGTGGGTTTTGAATGTGAATGTGGTCTCGTTGGCAGGGTGTGCACACAGATGTGTGGCATTAACAGAGTGCATAATTGGATATTGCAAATGAATTATCCAAATGTGGTGACTAACAGGGTAATATCCTTAACTGATGTATGCAACACTCCTTTAACATTCAAAGGAAGAAAAAAAAACCCCAACCACAAACCAAGCAGTTACAAGACTAAATGTGCCTCTTTACAGCTGAATTTCTTTAATCAGTAACAGCCTAAATTATCATGATGATTTCACTATATTTAGGTATGCACATAGATTCTTACACATAGACTACATCGCCACAGCATTACACATAGATCTAGAGAGAAGTGTGCTCACAGGATAGATACCATTCTGGTAGGTAGATGATATGTATTAAAAGAACAGATTCTAGCAGAGGGCCTTGGCATGTTAGAAGAAATGTTGCTCTTACAGCCCCGTGCCAGAGAAACTCTCATTAGGTCTGAAGGAGTTTTGATGGCAATGTTTAGATAAATAAATCAAAAAGCCTAAAGAGAGGAAAGCTGGGAGTCAGCTCCTGAGGCTCTTAGGTGTGTTCAGAGATATTGATCAGTCAGGGCAGATGCACTGGTTTGGCCTCTTCAACATCTAAACAGGAGCTTCTTCCTCCACTTCTTAAAAGTCTTTCATTGCCTTTCTTTTTATTCACTCACATTATGCAGTTGTCTGTCTTGGTCACACCTGTGCCTTGTTTCATACAAAGCTGCACTGCCAGAAGAGAGGTTTTGAATGTTGCCAGTGCATTCCTGTTGTTGACTCTACTTTGTACAGACACTTTTTCCAAGCTTCATTTTCCTTCCATTTAAAATTAAATGAAAATACCATGATGAGTTATCCTTTCAGGTCCCTCTGAAAACTGGATTGCCTTCCACTTTGAATCTCTATTTCTAGGTTGTTACTCATTTTCTTTCCTAAATTAGCCAAGGTTTCCAAAACTGTGACTACCATCTGCAAGAACAGTTCAAACACAGCTTTGCATCTGAGCTGATATAATGTGACCAGCATCCAGGTTCTCATTTGCCTGCTGTGCCTGCAGTGAGTATTTCTGGTTAATGTTTCGAGGGACAGTTTAGGGGTCAGACATCCTTCAACTCTTCTCTTTGAAATTTAGCTCTGGAAACAACTTGCTTTTTATCACTAGAAGTATGAAACTTGCTTGAGCTACATCATCCAAATGCAAAATATTTTTTCTTGTCACCACAATTAACATTTCCTAATGTATTTGGCTGTGCTGTTGACACTTGACAATCTGTAGGCAGCCTGGATAAAACTTAAGACGTATCCCCTTATAATATTTTGGAAAAAAAAACACATCACAGATTCAATCAGTCATAGAATCTTACAATGGCTTAGGTTGTAGAGCTCATCTCCTCCACCCTCCCCACCATGCCCAGGGACACCTCTCAGCCAGACTCAGCTGCTCAAGGGCTCATCCAACCTGGCCTGCAACACCCTCAGGCAGGAGGCAGCCACAGCCTCCCTGGGCAGCCTGTGCCAGAGTCTCACTACCCTCACACTGAAGAACTTCTTCCTCAGCTCCAGTCTGACCCTGCTCTGCCTCAGCTCCAAACCATTCCCCCTTGGCCTGTCTCTAGACACCCTCTGCAGTCCTTCCCTGGATCCCGTTCAGTGACTTCATTTTGAGCATCACAGTTTGGTTTATTTAAGGCAGAAATCAAAGCAGATATTACCTTGGTCTTTTATTGTTTGTGGCTTTAATCTAATCTGGGGAGGCTGAGTGGTGTGGAACTTCTGATCAAGTACTGATCATCTGCAATTAAATTGTCCCTCAGGTTTTAAAGGATTTAAACCTTATTCTGCAAAAACATTTTTCAAGTTAGCTTGCTGGACTAAGCTCCAAAAATAAGTTCAGGAAATAGAGAAATTGCATTTCTATCATATTGAAAATTATGCAGAATATTTGGCATAAAGGTCACAACACTTTTAACTATCTGAATTCACAAGATGTCGATGGCAGACTAAAGCCATCAAAGGGCTTGCTCCTGGCTGACTTGTGTACACAGATGGATGTACATGCTGTCACACTCATTTTAAAGGGTTTGCCTTCAAAGGTGTGCACTTAGGTGTGCCAAAGACCTAACACAGTACACAGTAGGGAAAGCAGAAGGTTTTACTCCTAGGGTTAGGAGGAGAAAGCAGCGACAGTACTAAAGAGCTGCTAGGCACAAGAAATGTGTTTTAAAGGTATGTGGAGCTGTAAAAATTAATGTGTTATATGAGAACCAGTTAATAGAGGAAATTACTGTCAGTACCTGTCAGATGGCTTGGAATGGAAATTTAAGACATTACATAAAGTAGTGGGGTTGTATTCCACATTAGGTATATCTATATAATCTGTGTGTAGCTGTATTGCTTGAGCAGTCTTGGACATCACCAATGCTGATCTCATGTTGAGATTCTGAAATAGGCTGCCCAGGGAGGCTGTGGCTGCCTCCTCCCTGGGGGTGCTGAAGGCCAGGCTGGAGGCCTTGAGCCTCAGCTGAGCTGCTCAGGCCTTGAGCAACTGAGTCTAGTTGAGAGGTGTCCTTGCCCCTGGTGGGGAGGTTGGAGGAGATGAGCTCTGAGTCTCTTCCAACCTGAGCCATGCTGGGATTGTATGATTGAACAGGAGGAACCTCAAATCTGATCTGCAGCTGAACTCTGCCACCTCCACAGACAGGTGTGCAGACCAGTACTGCTTTCTCAGTTACACCAACTTTATACATACAGCTCACTGAATCTTTAAATCAAGGCTGGGCACATTTTCCCAGCCTGTGATTCACAGCCACAAGCTTTGTGTAGGTGTGGGAGTGTGGGAGGCAGCAGGTCCCTGGGCATTCTGCTTTTCCCATGCTACCTGTCCCCTTCTCTGCACTGTGGAGCCCCTGGCTCTGGTTTTTATTTTATGAGCAGAAATCTTCAAGGAAGCCACAGGAAAAGCCTGAGTACTACCAGAGGCATTGCCATGAAGTTTGTGAAAACAGGGTCCCTTTTGAGATGGACAGCATAAGCTGCTCTAGAGACATGTGAGGCAGGCCCAGAGCCATGCTGACTTCTGGCCTGAATGCAGAGTTTGGTTATCAATCAGTCTGTTGCTTTTGCCCCTCTGTCCTCGAGTCTGCCCTGGTTTCCCCATTACCTGCATGGGTCAAGCACTAAGTGTTTTTGTCTTTGCACTGCTCTTGGTCTGAAGCTTCTATATGAAACCATACTATAAAATAATAAAAAACATGTTCTAATCTTGAGGTGAAGGAGGAATGAGAGTTTGATGTATGGAAGTGAAAAACGTGGCCACAATGATCTTATTTCATCCTAAGCCACACTTGACCCTTTCACTGCAACCAGCAATTTAATAAGTCTTAAATAATAACTTAGCTGTGACTTGATGATGTGCTGGGAAAGCTTTGCAATCTCAGGAACGTGTAAGAGACCTATTAGTGAATTTTATCATCAGTACAGAAGCTGCCTAATCCTCAGAATGTGTTCAGAGGACCAGGGGAAGCAGTGCTGTGTTCTGGAAATGTCTCCATGAAATGAGGACTCTCAGTATGTGACAGGACCTGCATCACAGGGAGAGGTGGCAGCTGCCACCACACTGCCAAGGACCTTGTTTTAAAGGGTGCTGCAGAGTTCAAGACACAGGGGTTCAGAGCGTGTCTTTGTGGAACTGGACAGGAAAGAGGATGGTGTTGGTTATTCAAGAGGCAGCAGTCAACATTGCTGCCATTTGGGATTAGGAGGCAGCAGCAGCAGCATCTTCAGAAGGCTTATTTCTCAAAACCCAAAAACCACAAAAAACACAAAAAAAACCAAAAAACACAAGGAGTCCTTTCCTGAGCACATTTCTCCACTCATCCTCCTCCTTTGTTGACTTCCCAAGTACACAGCAATCCAGGTCGTCAGAAGAAATAGCAACCAGCTACTTTACATTCACTCTTTTGCCCCAGAAGCCTGAGCTGTGGTTGGCCATTAGTAGTCTGCAGTTCCCCAGGGAAATACAAATCTACCACAATGCAGCCTTTAACTCCATCTGCCTTGGAGAGATTAAGCAGCCACTGCCTAAGACTCTGCAGTCCTATGACCTAGATGGTGGCTTGGAAGATGCAGTTTGGAAACACTGCTGTTTGTTAGCAATACCTGCTGTTGTGTAAGCTACTGAAGACCCCCATCTGTCTGATCCAAGGGGATGCCTAAGGAAAAAGTGCAGATGGACTGGCTTTTTGTTCTGGAGCCCTTGCTTAATGGGAGAAGATCACGAGATGGGAATGATTGGACTGGCACTTCATTCTTTTTCTAGCTCCTCAGTGCATTTTAGCCTGTCTAATGTAGAGGAACCACAGAAGAATGAGATGGGTCTGCTCTTTATGGCATGAGAAAATGCAGGAGAGCTTTTGACAAAGCTTGTCTGCCAAGACTACTCCTTTTGATGCCCATAAAGAAGAGAGGAGATACTATACACACACTAACATGCTGCAATCAGTTTGTCTGATGTTGGTAAAGGCAAGGTTCTAAGTCTGATTGGCAGGAGAAACCCTAGGGCTAGCCACTAAAGATGGCCATTATCATTTATTAAGCAAGTGTTGAAATGAATTGGTCTTTTATCGTGGTGCAGATTTACAGTGCATTAGGCAATCCATTTTTCAATTTACTGCACTGCCTCTGATAAATTAACAGATGTCGATTGATTTTTTTTCCTTCCTTCAGTCCCCCTGTTTACACCTGACAGCCAGTGCTTTATAGCTGAGCAGTTATTTGAAGTTATAAACATTATAATTAGCAATTTTTTAATTAGGCTGACAATTAACAGGAGGTTTGCAAAGCTGCTAATTTGACATGTCATACTCTCCAGTGTTTATGTTAACCACTACTTGTGTGAATTCAATTGAACAGAACTGCAGTGTCTGAAAAATCAATCTCAGAAGAACCCTTTTCCCCACTTGGCTACCCTGATGACACTTCAGGCAGAGAAGTGGGACTTCAGTGGAATTTTGCAATGTGACAATGCCAGCAATGTGTTGTGCCAAACACAGGCATGCTCTGGACTCTGTTACTGATGCTAAGCTTTAAGTGTTTTATTGCAAGACCTCACCTCCAATCCTGCCTCCAGTTCTGGTGTCCCCAGCATCAGGACACAGAGCTGCTGGAGTGAGTCCAGAGGAGGCCACAAAGATGATCCAAGGGCTGGAGCAGCTCTGCTGTGAGGACAGGCTGAGGGGGCTGGGGGTGTGCAGCCTGCAGAGGAGAAGGCTCCAGGGGGACCTTAGAGCTGCCTGCCAGTACCTGAAGGGATCCTACAGGAAGGCTGCAGAGGGACTTCGCATGGGGGTGTCTAGCAATAGGATAAGGGGGAATGGTTTAAAGCTGATGGAGATCAGGACTTATTTGAAAGGTGATCTCAGTAAAGGTCTCAGAAGTTGATTTGGAATGGCAAAATACTTTGCTTATGCCTCACTTCTGTTATGGGATTTAACCAGGTGAGTTGTATTCTGCTTAAATTCCAGCCATGGTCCCTGGTGTTGATGTGCCATTGAATTAATTTCACTTGAACGGTGAAGGTTTTTACTACCTGGCAGTCTTACATAAGTCACCAAGGGAGAGGTACTTAGCTGGTACAGATTGTCAGAAGATCTGTCTCTGAAATATCCTGTGTTCTCACACTGAGTTCATCATTTAGTTTTCCATTTCCTTTCAGTGACTAAACAGACACAATTTTGGGTTCACAACCCAATATGTTTTATAACTTAGCAAACCAAAATGACAATTTCTCTCTGGAGCAATTAGACAAAGAGTGTCTTAAAATGGCTCTATGTGAGCAAATGAGGAATCCATGCCAAATGAGTTGTAGTTAAATATGTGGAGCTGCGGTGTTAGCTTCTTACTATTTTTGAGCTCACACAGCTCTAATTAGTTACATGGATAACATCACACTTGACATGAGCTCTGCTGAAGAACTCATCTGCTACGTGTGTTATGCAGAGCCCTGTTTGCTCACTTCAAATAGTGCTGCCAAAGAATATTATTAATGGGTGAAGCATCCATTTTTTTTTCCCTCTGGCACCTCCCCCACCCCCAAAGCAGCAGTTCTCTCTGGGGGCGAGTCAGAAAAGAAGTGTTGAATCACAACTAGCACTGCTGCAGAGCTCATCATCCTTACACTCATTGGGCAGGGAAGAGAGAAGAGTCTAGAGTTGAAGAAGTCCTTGGGAAGCCAAGGGTCAAGGAGAACTTGAGAGACATGTAGGAGGGGCCATATACAGGCAGCCTTTGAAAAGGGAGGAGAGGGGGGAAGCAGTTGTTTAAGGCTCTGAGTTCCATTTGCCTCCTCAAATGCAGTAGGTGAACCTGCAGGTCACAACTGAATCCAGAAGAAAAAGTCTGTCTTGGGAGAAAGTGGAGATGGGGAAGGGATAAAGGAAAGCTGTTCATGTCCAACAGTTAATTCTAGGCAGTAATTACCAAGAAAAGAGGAGAGAGCAGCCCTCCCTGCCAGCATGTGAGATGGGATCGCTCTTTGAGGAGATCTGGGGCAGTGTGGGCTGCAAGGGTGGTACCTGTGGCACTGACAGGCTTCGGCCCATCATGGTAGCAAGCTGTACAGCCAGGATGGGAGGGCAAGTCAGCAGGGGGTAAAATCCTTGCCATAACAAGAGGCATACTTTGTGAGCAGTGTGGGAGAGGGTGACTCCTCAGAACAAACTGGTTCGCGTCCTCACAGCCTCTGGAAGCTCTTGCACAATGGCAAGAAGGTCCTGTCCCATTAGGAAAAAAAGGAGACAAAGGAGACACTTTGCTACTGAATATCTGGGCAAAGGACGTGAACAACACTCTAATTGAAGAAACTATTTATTTTGAGCTGTTTATTTAAGCACAGGAGGATTCCTAATGGAGCCATCAGACCTCACTCATTGGCTAATAGTTTAATTAGGCCCATCTGGCGGAGGCTGTGGTGAGAACTGTCCCAGCTCTCATATTGGCAGAGAGGTAATTTGTCATCCCGTGGCCCAGTGACTGGCACGAGAACATCTCGAAAGCCAAACAGAAGCTCAGCAATCTGTCTCACATGAGAATAGCTGAGAGCTATTGGAGGCATTTGTGTGGTTCACCTTGTCACATTGAGGAGAAATGAGGCTGTTGTGCAGTATCCTTGAGATAACCTCGGCAGAGGAATTCAGAGTCCCTGAAAGCAGCTCTGCCATTGTCAGCCAAACCATACTCATAGGGAAAAGGTTTTCCTCACTTTTTCCTGACATGCCCTCTTCTGTGCCAGCCTTATACTATGGTGAGGATGTTTTCAGTCAGGGTCTGTCCAGGACCATACATACTTCAGATAGAAAATTTGCTCCTATGGTGTCTTGGGGCAAAAGCGTTTCCCTTTGAGGCAGGAGGAACTTCCTGGTTTGAGAACTCCTGTTTGCACCAACCAAAAGCAGGTGATGGAGCTGCAGCTGAGAAAGCTCTGCAGACCTCGCCTGACCATACCCAGCCTGTAAGCTGCTGTGGGTCAATTCAGCTATAGAAGGAAAACACTTCAGAACTGCTGGGAGTTCTGAGTTAGATGTTGAAACTACTGCTGCCTCCTCAGGGTCATGCTTGATGTAACATGGAACAGCACACCAACAAAAGCTGTTTCTTGGTGGTCTTTATGTGGCACTCTTTGCTACTCTGCTTTTGAGAGTACCCCACAGCCTTTTCCAAAGTACTGAAAGCTCCCACTCTGTCAAATACTATATCAGCTTGGTTCTTACAGTCTCATAATGACAGTGCTGACTAAAGTAGAAGAATCAAAAAGTTCATCCAATGCAAACGTAGCAGTTTCCATTATAAATAACACTGGAAGAGTCTGAGTGGCCTCTGAGGCATCACAGCCAATAAATCAGTCAGCTTTGTGGGTGTCAGGTACCTCTCTATACCATAAGATGCAGAAGATGGAGGCAGTACAAGGATTGAAAGGAGTTGATACTGAAAGATTGAAATCAGCTGCAGCAATTGTTTGGATTAATTTAATGGACAAACTCCCTTGTGATCTCTTGATCACAAAGTATCAGTATCTTTAAATTCCTTTTCTGTGTCTGGGGGCATTCACCATCACTTTCTCAATGTAAGTTCATGCTCCTTTTTTCATGGTGGGACCTGTTCGTGAGCTACACATTGCAGAGCCCAAGCACTGTGTTCAAATGCTGTAAATTGAGCTTGAGCAACCTGTGAGAGATGTCCTTGCCTGTGGCAGGAGGTCAAAGCAGATGATCTTTGAAAGCCCCTTCCAACCCAAAGCAGTCTGTGGTTCTAAGAAGTTGAAGTTTGCTTCTGTGCTCCTCTTGTCTGCTCATGCATGCTGCTGCAGGTTCACACTCCTGCATTCATGCTTTACAGATGCCAATTCCTGTGTGTGGCCACATTTTAAAATGCACACAAGTGAGATTAAGGAGTTTCAGTCTGCAGTTTCAAAGCCAGGAAGTAATGCAGTTTACTCAAATTCTGCCACTCTAGTTGCCCCTTTAATTAATTTTGCTTTCCATGCAAGTGCAAGCATCATTAGTTTGTATCATTTTTAGCACCATCCTGAAAGAATCAGCAAGTCAGTTTTGTACTCAGCCTGATAAACTGTCAAGACAATTTTGCCAGCAAAGCTAACTGGTGCAGTGCAAATATTTACCAAGAGATTATCTGTTCTTAAAACAAAGTCACTAATCCTGGATGTCTCTTGCAGACATAATTCAGAACATGTACATTGGGCGAGCTGAAAGCATGGTATCAAAAAAATGGCTTGCAATGTAAGAGCTTCATGATCATCTGCTGCCTGCAGCCAAATCTCTTCTGAAAGCTCTTTGCTTTGTGTCTTGCTGCATTGTGGATTCTCCTCTGAGTGGAGGAGACAGTGAGGAAAGCAGAAACATTTCTTCTGTTTATATGTGCAGTTGGCTGCTATTAACAGGTATTTTTCACTCCTGCTGACCAGTTTGCTCCTCACTCTCCTGTCTCACTTTGTCAACACCCTGTGGGACAGGTGACAGTCTTGTTCCTTGTATTCCAGGGAAGTTCTGCTGTGGTTTATGTCTGAAGTGTCTCGTTTGGGATTTCTACTGGTACTTCTGTGATACAAATGCTTCATAATAAATTAAATGCTACTGAAGTTATGCAGCAGCCTGCTAATGGAAAAGCGCAAGACTGCCTCATGTAGTTTGTAGAGCTTGGAACAGAATTATCTGCCATCATCTTAATGCCAGTAGAGACAAGATACAGAAATGAGTCCAGAGAGCAGTGCAAAGATGCAGTATAGAGCTCCACAATAGCCACATCCCTTCCAGCTTGGGTGGTGCGGGAGCTTCTTTCCAAACGGGGTGGTTTCCATGAGAGCTGCATCTCTGAGTCCTGGTGCCTCACAGAGAGGCAAACAGCACAGATGCCCATCTGGGGGGAATAAAGCAGCTGCCTAACACATGCAGTGAAGGGCAAGAATCAAAGAATCATAGGATGATCTAGGTTTCCCCAAGGTCATCTAGTCCAACCCCCTCTGCAGTAAGCAGGGACATCCTCAACTAGATCAGGTTGCCCAGGGCCCTGTCAAGCTGGGCAACAAATAGGGTAATAGATTACTTTACCATGGGCCAAGCAAAATGCTGGATTGCTTTGGGGAAGTCAGGGAACCCCAAAGTAGATTAAAGGCTATTTTTCCTATGAAGAATGGAAAAAAAGTTATCAGAGGTTTGTTCCCTCTTATATGTTTGCAAAGGCAATCCAAAAGGAAAAGGCTCAAGCTATCAATTTATCTCTGTGGGAGACTCTGTGGTTATTTATCTTTTCTTAAATTATGCTTCAGAAGAAACCTGGTACTGCAATAAATAACATTAGGTAACTGTAAGGGGAGCAGGGCAGAGCTGCCTGTGCCGTGTTCCCCTCACCCTCTTTGTTTTAACCTTCACCAAAGTGTGGGATTTGGGGTCTTGTTTGAGATAACCAAGACTCTGCTATTTCTGGAAGCAAGTGAAACACAGCTGCTAGCTGATGAAGGGGCTAGAGGGGATGGCAGGATCACATTAGCATGATGCATGTGCTGCTACTCAGGGGCCAGTGCATCCCCAACTCGAGTGCCAGGTACACACACACATGGCTGCACCTGAGCACGCAGCGACGTGTGGCACTTCCACCACAGCCTGAGCAGAGTGCAGTGCTGTGCACTGGGGGGAAGCTCTGGGATGCCTTGGTGAGGATTGGGAAAGCACTGGCATCTCTTAGAACCACTCTGGTGTCTTTTTGCTTTCAGCTCTCCAGGTGCTGCAGAGGGACATGTGAGCTTTCTGCTGGGCCAGATCTGCACGGTGGAAGCACTTTTGCAGGGCTGAGGTTAAAAGGACATTTATGAAGAGGTTTGCTTTCCTGAAGGTCAAGCGAATGGCACTCCTGTGCAATTTGAGTCTTTCTTGGTTTGACACAGCTTGGGCAGTCAAATTCACTGCTCTTCACGTTGATTGGTGTTTGGAAGCAAATTAAAGGGAATTAGTTAAGACTTTTTCTGGTATCACTTTGGCCCTAAAGCTCTTTTGTAATCATGCTGGCAGTAATGTACCAATTTATCTTGCAGACAAGTCTAACAACAATGTCATCATTTCAACAGCTAAACAGGCTTTCATACTTCTTTCAGCAGGAGAGAACTGTTGGGATTTCATGTATGTTTTGCCTCTGTAAAAATAGAAGTTGGAGTGTGAAACGTAGATCATCCTTCACACTGATTAGCATTTTAATGGCCTCTCAACTTCTAACAGATCTGATGTAGCTACTAGAAAGATAAGTCTGGGTTGTGATTTACGTGTAGGCTTTTCAATCCTGTAGTAGTCAGTTACATTACATTTTACTAAGTGTAATGTCAGGCCTCTGAAATAAATTTTCAGCCCTGTGAAAAAAAAATAATGAAGAGGAAGGCAAGTGACAATATGCCCTTTCCGACGGCTCTGAAAGCGGTCGTTCTGATTTGTTATGTTTGCAAAGCACAGACAATTTTCCCCAACAGAAATAATAATTACTTGTACAGTTTGAAAATGAAAGGTGAATGTGTTCCACACAGCTTAACCCTGTAGTGTAACAGCACAGAGCAATATCAGCAGTCACAGCAGAATGATTGGCAGAAGCTGTGGTACAGAGGTTGCTGGAAGATTCCTGTTTTGTTGTGCTTTTAACACATGGCCCTATGCTTGTACAAGGCACAGAGTATTTGGTTTGGCTTATCTGAATAACAAACACCCTTCTGAACATGTACAGACTGACTCTAATGCAACTATTACATGTTTAACTTCTTGGAAGCTATCAGCTCCAAAAGGATCTATCAAACCCGGGAGCACTGTGGCATTGTGCTGAGAAACATTCGTAGTGTCAGAAATGGTTTGAGCAGTCCCAATCCAGCCATGGAGTACAGCTCACCAGAGCCTGGCTTAGCTGAGCCTCACTATCCACAGCCAGGCTGCTGCAGTCCCATGTGTCGTTCATGCCCTGCTCCTCTCACTTCCTGCACTTAACCACAGGGCTGCACCTCACCCTGGGTGTAGCACAGATGGTTAGGATCTACACACCAGCACTGTGTGTTTGGCATGCCCCTCTGGCTCCACTCCTTGGCACTCCAGCACTCCCTGCCCAATGGCTACGCATCCTGTAGGATGAGAGCAAGCCAGGTCCAGAGCCTCACCAGGATCACCAGACAATCCAGCAGAGGAGGGTTTGTTGGCAGGAGCACCGTGACTGGCACAGCTGAAATGGAATCAGGAATTCTGAATGAAAGAAAGATGACTCTACTCAGAGAAATCTTTGTGTCATCTCCATCTGGCAAAGGCCTGGGGGAGGGTAGGTTGAGGATTTTCCATTTTGTCTGGCATCTCCTTCTAGGCAACTGTCCACAGAACCTCAGTGGGGAGCTAGGCACCGCTGGCCTTTTGCCACAGGGCATTAATTTACTTCCTGTGCTGGCTGTGTTATGGGCTACAAAGTCTCCAGAGGAAGTTGAACAGAAGTCCTGCTTATGTGGCTCATTTATTTCAGCAGAGGGACTTTATTACCACAGATTTTCACCATTGATGTCTGTGCTGTACCTGCAGTATAGGGGCAGAGGATCTGAATGTGCTGGCTCTGTGTTTCCGTGGCTTTTGGAGGGCTGGAGGGAAAACTCCAAGTTGTGATTGTTGTTTTTAAAGAAAAGAGAATTGTCTGGAAAGTTCCTTCACATGATTTGCTTAGTAGGTTGGTGATCCAATGGCTCTTTTGGATCTAAAGATCTGCTAATCTTCCTCAGACTAAGAGGATGACTTGAATGCATCTGATGAGATATTTCAATATTGACTGCAGGTGTCTGAGGACAGCCTTTGTGTTCTGCTGTGCTGAACCAGAGTAGCAAAATGTCCTGGACCTGCAGATCATTGAGCTCATGTTATTACCTCTCCCTTACTGGGGAGGGATCAGGAAGAATGGCAAGAAAAGAGCTGGGCAGCTTTTCTCAGAGAGGACACAGTTTGAAATGATACTTGCACAGTGCTGTTAGAAAGTGCCTTGAATGCACTTTTCATCTCATGGCAAATTAGATCTCTTCCTGTCAGAAAGTTGGACTCTAGAAATGTAAAATGTCTGTGGCAGAGATGTCCAACTGCCAATAAAAGGCTCGCTTTCATGAGGAAAATAATTCAAAATGCTCCTGAGTCATTGTGAAAAACACATCCCCTGACTGCCTGCAAACCCCCACTGAGCAGAGGCACCAAAGACCAGGAAATGGCATTGGTGGCAGCGTGCTCATCACCTGTCCACTCGGCAGTGCTCTCCGGGCAGAGACAAAGCTGGAGGTGTCTCAAGGAGCAGCCTGCCCCTATCTGTGTCACTGCTTGTGCTGACCTGCGGCAGCAGGCAGAGCAGGGGGTAGGGAAGGTTTTGGGTTTTCCTTCTCTCTTCAGCCCTGAAGTCTTGATGTAAACTTGCTGTGATAGATGCAGGTGGCTAAAAATAGTGTGGTGTTTGTGTACAATACAAGCCAGTGAACAATTTTGTGCTGTAAGCAGGGTGCCAAGGGACAGCAAAAACCTGATGGTAATGGCAGGTAGGGCATAATGATGGAGTGCAGCTTCCAGCCCACTAAATCAGTGGCAGAGCAGTTGGCACATTTGCCAATGCCGCTGCAACCAGAGGAGAACCCTGGGGAAACACTTCCTGCATTTAAAAATGATACTTGAGATATACATTCTTTGTGCTAGAGTTTGATGGCTTATCCTTGCAGCACAGGAACCGTGCAGCAACAAGTGCTGGTTGTTGACACACCTGGTGTTGCAGCTTCTGCCTCTGAGATTGTCAGATCCTCTGCTTCTAGCAAGAGTATGCCATATACATCTCCACACGAGTGTAACTGTCTTGGGACAGGGACTGTTAAAGCTGCAGTAAATGCTGGACAGAATGGAGGAAGAAGTGAGTTCAAACTTTGCTGCTTGTACTTGTTGTGTCATCAACCCTGCACCTGGAAGTGGTTTCATGCAGCTGCAGCAGATGAGACAGTGTGAGGTGCAGGTAGGGTTATGCTCTGACTTTTGCACAAGGGGGAAATGCACCATGAAGATTCCCACTGTGACACTCTGGTAAGTATAAAACACATTATTGTTTAGTGTCCTAATGCTATACCAACTATGACTAGGAGCATTTTCCATCATCTGGCATGAAAACCTGATCCTTTAGAAGCCCAACAGCAACATCCCTGTTGACTTCAGTAGGCCAGATTTACCTCTGAGAGCTGTGCAGGATTGTGAGGCACCTGCTGCTCGCCAGATCCTGCAGCACTGGGCTTTTTTTATCAAGTCGACCTCATTTACGGAGTTGCCTCAGCAAGTCTCCTCAGACCTGGAGGAGGTAGGACTGGAATAAAGCTGGTGCCTTCCTA
This sequence comes from Semnornis frantzii, assembly GCA_013399775.1. NCBI lineage: Eukaryota > Metazoa > Chordata > Aves > Piciformes > Ramphastidae > Semnornis > Semnornis frantzii. The sequence continues at coordinate 253,421 of VWYK01083994.1, read as the reverse complement.
ATTGGAAAGCAGGGGAGGCTGAGTGGTGCAAGAGGCATTTTGTGCTACATAAGGAGCAGAATCTTTTCCCTGGGGAGCTTGAAATCTTTTAAAACTTTTACAGCTTCCTGTTTCTTTGCCTCTGGTTCCCACTTCCAGATGGAGCATTTCATGTCCCAGAAGGATGCACTTCAGTATCCTCACCAGGCTTGCCACGCAAAGGACCGTGGAGGGAGCAGCTGGGAAGCAAGGCTGCCGTTGGAGGGGTAGTGGAAGCGATGCCACTCGTGGGGTGCCAAGAGGCAGCACAGAGCAGGGTGTCATGGTCCTCCCACCCTCTGTGCTGTTAATTGCATGATGAAGCATGGCTGAATTCCTGAACTCAGTAGTGGGCTGTGAACTGCATCCCCTCTGCAGCAGGATGATCTAAGAGGCTTACACCTACTCACTGTGTTTGTTTCTCCCACCACTGGAAGAAAACCAGGTTTGGGAGGATGCTCAGATCCTTTCCTCTGGATGGTGAATGCCATCTACAGCCACACTCTCTTTCATTATGCAGGTAGCTCAGGCAGACCTTCCTTTACTTCACATCCCCATTTCAGCGTGCTGCTGTGAACAAAAGAGCCTGTGCCATTGCAAGGACTGGTGCTAGACTGTTCACATCATTAGTTCAAATGAGGTTGGGATTATACTATCTGCATTCAAACCTTGCATTGCCTTTACTCAACACCTTTTGGGCTGTTTCTTTGAACACCATTTATCTGTGTTTCCAGCCTGCTCAAACACCTCACTGCCTGTCATGGCTGCGTTTAATATCCTTTAGTTAAACTTTGCTGATTTACTAGGTCTTTTTGTCAAATATCCTGTTCCACATTATTACCATTTAAAGTCTCTGCTTTTTAAAATCAGATGTCAAATTAGCCTCACACTGCTCTTTCCCCAAGCACTCCTTTCTTGCTAGAATACCCTGAAAATTAGATGATTTTCTCTCATGCCTGACACTGGCAGCCAGATATGAAAGCCAACTTCGCCAGCTTCACCAGCTGGCAGAGCTCACCATCCAGTTGTTGGCCCCACTCGGTACATGTGGGGCTCTAAACAGAAGCTCCATGGTCCCCTAGCAGTGGATTTGTTGATATTTATGAAAGGGAGCTATGTCTTGTGTCAGAGGTGAGCTTCTGTGAGCTGGAAGCACCTCTTCCCATGTCGTCCTCCACCATGGCAACATGCTGCTTGGCACACCCGTAATCCTAAGGCTGTTTGACACCCAACTGCCTGCACAGTGCTTGCTCTCCCAATGAGATCTGGCTGAAACCTGAGGTGCTCTTTAGTTCTTAACAGCAATGTCCTGCTGGTCTGACTGCTACCCCTGCAACACCCTCTATCTGCACTTGGACATTTCCTGCAGTATCTCCACTGTTTCTGTCAGTGTTTGCATTTAGTGAGGCTCTTCTCTCACAAAGGTCAACCTCTCACCCCCCCAGCTGTGTGTAGGAGCTGTGCTGGTGGCAATTTCCCACTGATGCATCCCTCTGAAGATGGGAGAAGGTTGCCAAACCTGGCACCTGCGGCAGCCTGCTCCTATTCTACTTCTCTCCTCAGTTGCCACTCACCTGATGGAGTACTGGAGAGGTCACAACCTACAGAGGCAGCTCTGCTAGCTGGTGAGTGGGCATCTGGACCTTCCTCCCCCACGCCCAGCTGCCTTCTGCCTAACATGCTTTTGGAACCAAAGAAGAGGCTTGGGGGGAGCATGTTGAGGTGCAGCTATAGGAGGAAGCAGGCACTGAAACGGCAATTTACTGCAGCCATGTGAGCTGCCTGCCAGCTGTCCCCTCTCTTCCAGAAGGATTTAAGGTGAGGGCAGCCTGTGACATCATTTCTGTCTAGAACTTTTGATACCAGAAGACTGCATCCAGGATAAGGTTAAAGCCATGGCAGATTACTTGCAACATGTAATACTGATCATTACATTTGCATAAAATTGGAACACACAACAGCACAACTTGACTGCTTTGGACCAGGCACAGTCAGAACAGAAGTAGTCTCATTTACATGTGAGCACACAGGAGTTGGCTCTTCCACTGATTCTGTAAGCCTTTCTCTTCTTTGCTTGTTAGCGGAGTATCCATTTGGTGTGAGGACTCTGTGTGTGTTCTGTAGCTCTGTGCATTCTGGAGGTTTGAGGAAGAGCAATAACCGTGCAACAAAAAGTTACAACATGTCACATGCACAGCATGCAACAGGAATCTGTAAGAAAAAGGGAGGTGAAAGCTGGCCAGAGGTAAGTTACAGACCTGGGCCTCAGATAAGATGACAAAGTCATAGAATCATGGAATTGTTTTGGTTGGAAAAGACCTTTAAGATCATCAGACCCAACCATTATCTAACTCTGCCAAGTCTGGTGCTAAGATGTGTCCCTCAGCACCACATCTCTGTATCTTTTAAACACCTCCATGGAGGCTCCCTGAGGAACCTGTTCTAGTGGTTGAGAACCTTGTCAGTGAAGAAGTTTCTTCTAATATCTAACCTAAACCTCCTCTGGTGCCACTTGAGGCCATTTCCTCTATCACTTGTTACTAAGGAAAAGGGACCCACACCCACTTTGCTGTAGCCTCCTTTCTGGGAGCTGTAGAGAGCAATGAGGTCTCTCCTCAGCCTCCTCTTCTCCAGACTGAACAACCTCAGTTCCCTCAGCTGCTCGTCACCAGTCCTGTTCTCCAGACCCTTCCCCAGCTTCACTGCCCTTCTCTGGACCCTCTCCAGCCCCTCAATGTCCTTTTTGTAGCGAGGGCCCCAAACCCAGTACTCCAGATGTGGGCTCACCAGTGCTGAGTACATACTCTGTGACCCAGAGCAGGGTGCTTTGGCCTCTTGGCCACCTGGGCACACAGAGGCTCCTGCTCAGCTGGCTGTCAGTCAACACTCCCAGGTCCTTCTCTGCTGGGCAGCTTTCCAGCCACTCCTTGCCCAGCCTGGAGTGTTGCACAGGGTTGTTATGGGCCAGGTGCAGGACCTAGCCCTTGGCCTTGTTGAGTCTTCTATGATTGTCCTCAGCCCATCCATCCAGCTTGGCCAGATCCCTCTGTAAAGCATTGCTAAGCACTTCCTCCCAGCTTAGTGTGCTCTGCAGACTTACTGAGGGTGCACTTGATGCCCTCACCCAGATCATCCATGAAGATATTAAACAAGACTGGCCCTGATACTGAGCCCTGGCCACCAATTGAATTGAATCCAAGCCATGAGCTTCTCTGGGCTCTGTTATCCCTCCTTAGCATTTTCAGTTTCCCACGTGTAACAGAGAAATATTAATTCCCAAGTGCCCTAAGTATTTAAACTCCAAGCTCTGTATGCTGTCTTATGGCATATTTATACTTCAGTCTTAGTTCAGCCAACTGCAATCTTTTACAGGGCCCCTAGATGCTACTAAAATTCAAGTGATGAATCAGTAACTTTGCAGGAGTTTCTGTCACGTTCACCAGAGCATCACCCTGCCAGGGCCTGAGATGCCACACGTTGGTTAGGCAAGATTTTAAAGGCATGCTTAAAGGATCACAGACAAACCCCACCAATTCACATAGCTTTAGTACAATATATACCAAATAAAACCAACTGAAAAAATAAAAAGAGGTAGCCAGCATCTGCCTGCACTGAGGTTTTAAACAGAAGCATTTGGGAGGTGAGTGTAGGAGCCTCAGCTTTAGCTCATGACAGCTTTTGTGCAGACCACTCTTCAAGTTGTCCTCTTAATTTGGATCTATCTGAACAGTATTTCTGGTTTTATATCACCTACTTACCCAGGAAATTCTATTGCTTTCCAAAATGTTGGACATCTTTTCTAAGCATGAACCCCATATTTTAAGCTGCTTTCCTATGTTGCAGTGCACTTTCTATATCAGACTTGCCATTACAAGTTATTAGAAATCTTTTCATTTTTTCTGTTTAGCTTCAAGTTGAAAACAGTCCTTTGAGAACAGTAATGACAGCAAATGAGACTTGTGAAGAGTCTGCTGCTGCTTTAAAGTGCCTCAACAGTGAGGAGTGGAAAGCTGAGATTCCCTTATCCTGTTTATGACCTGCCTCCAAATGATACCCACTGCTGGAGAGGAGGTAATTTAATGCCCATTATTACCACACAGTCCTGCGCCTCCTTTGAAGCTGCCAGCTTCAAAATCAGCTCCAGTCGTCTGTGTTCATTTGAAACCTTTGCTGAGCTTTTTATCAAAGCATGACACAGAGCTGCTTTCTAAACACCTTCCTTTCTTGCACACCCAAATTACCCACTTTCTCCTCATCTAGCCAATGGGACAGATCCTTTGAGGTCCAGGCATGTATAGTAACTGTCAAAACATGGCATAAAGAAGAGGAACGTGCAGAGCAGATTACTGAGGCACTTTGCTTCCCTTACAGAGTGTGCAGCACAGCTGGCATGTTAATTCAATTGTAAAATAAATTATTTAAACTAATAAGCCATTAACTTCACATTTCAGTGAAGTGTCTTATTAAGATGCAGAAACATGGAAATTGGATGCATTTATGAGAGTACAAGACAAAGCTTAGATTGTTTGTGGTAACAGGTTTGGCTTCTCCTGTGCCTGCAGTCAGGAGACCCTCAGCTGTGGGGCTGCTGTGCCATACCTCTGTCCTCTAGCCCACTGCCTTCATCTGCTGACCTTGGTGCCTGAGGTGTGGGCATGTCACTGAGCACTTGGCAGCATTGAGGCTGAAGAACTTGCAGAGCTGTTACAAGCTGTGAGGGAATTTGGTCTTTGAATTTCTTTGTGGAAAGACATGGGGGAATATTTTACCACCCTTCACTTCTTCTCTAAGCTGAGTTTTCCCTGTGAGTTTGATCTGCTCTCCCTTCCCTGCTCCTCAGGTACTAGGAATGCAATTCTAATTATGTCTGCGTGGAGCTACTTCAGTTGAATGCTGTTCTATGCCCTGCAGCAGTGCCTTGCTTCTTTGGGGCAGTAGTGGTCAAATACACCTAGAACATGGTCATTGATGGCTCAATACCAGGGAATGCAGGCATTTGTCATGCCTAGGAGGCAAGGAAAAGAAGAAAAAAAAAGACTGTGGCATACACTGACTGTTTTTCACACGAGAGTGATACAATCCTAACATCTCCCCAGCAAAACCTATCCAGTGTCTGTGGTGGTCAGAACATCACCAGTGCCTGCAGATGAACCAGCTGGCCAGCAGGTCAGAAGAGATGGTGACAGCTCAGGCACAGCAAAAGGGAAGACTTCAGCCATGTCTACATCTCTGTAAAGGGTGGAGAAGGCTGAAGTAAAACAGTGAAAATTAAGAAAGGAATCCTCCCAGGTCCTGTTACCCTTTCACTCAGGTTTTTCCTTAACCTGAATAGTCACACAGACTAAACCATATATAAGTCACCCCCTAGGTGGTGCAGTAAAAGCAGTGTGTCTCTTTGGCTGGTTTCTCGGTGGCTTCAGAGAGCAAACCAGTGCCAGGAGGTCAGGGAAGATTGCTGTGATAGTGAAAACCAGAGGGACACATCATCTGTAAGGATCTGGATTTCTAATTGCAAATCACCTTGAACATTAGCAAAGCTGAGACTCACACAGCAGGTTTCCTCAGTTTTCATGTAGATTATAGCAATTCTGGCAGCCAAATCAAAGGCATTCATGAGAGGGTTACCTCTGCTAGATGTACTCTTTGTTTATGATATGAAAGGCTGCTATTAATAGCAGCTGCACCTTCATTTTAAGGAGGATTGTCTCTTCCAATGAAATCCTGGAAGAGATGAGGCTACCTTCCTAATTGCTTCAGAGAAGGAGGAGGACACCTTCTCTTAACAGGTACCAAGAATGTTATCAAGTCCCCAGTGATGCAAGCAGCAAAATCTTGTAACTCATCAATGGAAGTAAGGTGAGTTCTGGAGTCCCTCACAACCAGGTTCAGTTATTCGATGCTAAGTTGCATTGATGTCCATGTTCCTGCAGTGCAAAGAGATAATGAAACCAACTTCCACAGGCTCGCCAGTGGGCAGTAGTGTTCTTCATGTGTATGGGACTGGTATTGCAGCTGGTGGATCATTTTAGTGATCCCTGAGCTCAGGCTGTTGTGTGGGACGTGCCTGGATCAACAGAGTCCTGTAGTACCACAAAAGGACTGAGAGAACTGGGGCTATCTGGAGAAGGCTGAGAGGGTCTTATTAACATCTATAAATACCTGAGGGGTGGGTGTCAAGGTGAAGGTGCCAGGCTCTGTTTGGTGGTACCCAGTGACAGGACAAGGAACAATAGATACAAACTGGAACACAGGAGTCTCCACCTCAACATGAGGAGACTCTTCTGTGTGGTGAGGGTGGCAGAGCCCTGAAGCAGGCTGCCCAGAGAGGCTGTGAAGTCTCTTTCTCTGGAGACTTTGAAAACCCACCCGGGTGTGTTCCTGTGTGACCCAGCCCAGGCGAGCTCACAGAGGCGTTGGACTGGGTGATTTCAGGAGGATTCCAACCCCTCATGTTCTGTGAAAGGAAAGAAGCAGCTCTCTGAAACCGTGATGGAGTGCGTGGGAACGTACGAGGAGGCTGGAGTTAAAATCCAAACCTTCAGTGAATCTGTCCTAATTTCATCTGCCTCAATTAGTGGGTGGAAGAGGGAAGCAAGAACACCATTAAAACCAAATCCTCTCCTGTTATCAATAGCAAGCCTGCTGCATTCCCAAGCATGTTAGTTGCGGTTAATGTGCAGTGTGTGCTGAAGAAATATTTAAACTATCTTTCAAGGATTTAAATGAAAATTGGCTTCTATAAATAACAATTGGTTTACTTAAATGCAATCAACTGTGACGAAGAAGTGGTTGGAGAAGAAATAAATCAGGAGGAATTAAAATGTGTTTGTTGTGAGAAGCAACTACTGATCTCAGTGGAAAACTGTGTTGGGTCGAATCAGAGTGGTGCATATTTGCTCAGTCAGTTAAACCATGTTCTTTCCACATAGCAGTGTCAGTTCCACTGTTAATGACGCGAGCTCAGTTAAATGAGTTCAGCAAAACCATAGCAATTAGAAAAAATTAAACTGGTGACAGTGTTGGTAACACCTAAGCCTTTGATGCACAAAGAATAATCCCATTGAAACTGATAAAATAAGCACAGCCTGAATCTCAGGTACTGGACTCAGGGTAGCTGGCTGGAGGAGTCAGTCTGGGTGTGCAGTTTGTGCATGCTTACACTGTACAGCAGAAACAACTTGCATGATACTCGAGCATGCTTGGAGCTGTTAATAGATCTGGAGCTGTCCTTTTGACAAATCCATCTGGCAGATGCAGTAGTTTGGAAGTCTGAGATCACATGCATTGGGGAAAGGAAAGTGGAAGATCAGGGCATATACAGCAAGACCTGCCCAGGTAGTGATTTCTCATATCTTTATCTTGTTTCTTTTATGTAGTTTTAAACCTGGAACATTAGTGGGGTTTTGTGTGACTTAACAGAGACATAACCAAAGTATAAAGATTTAGTAGTGAGGGGAGCAGGTCTCCAGTGTGACCTCCCTGCTCTTTGTCCTCTTCTAGGCTTGAAAAACTCTAGCTTTGAGGCAAGACTATGCTGAGAAGTGCCCTGTGAGGCAGGTATCATCCCACCACTGCCTGAGCAGGACTTGTTCTGGCTGTGTTTCCTCGGAGCACAGAAAGGAGCTCACAGAAAAGTTCTGGCACTGCAGAAAGCTGTCAGAGTGGTGCTCTTCAATTCAGGAAACCCCATATTTATCCAGACAGTGCAGGCAGCTTGGGAGCTGATGGTGACTGTTCTCCAAGCTTGGCTCCGTAGCTCCGGAGCAGTGTCTGCTGCCATCAGAAGCTTCCAATCCCTGTGTTCATTTGAGTGGACTTTTTGCAATGGAATTTGTAGGTAGCAAAGGAAGCTGTTAAAAGGGGGGATGCCTTTCTCCGAACCTGGGAAAATTTCCCCTTTCATTTTGATTGCCACATGTGCTGCATCAGGAAAGGGACATGGGAACATTATCCTAGGATCAACACATTCTGATTTTGAGAGGTCTCTGTCTTGTCTCAGTGGAGTTCTAAGGTGCACTTTATATGTTGGAGGTGATTTCCACACACATCCTCAGGGTAATGGTAAGGGTAATGGTTGTCTACCATTAGTTTTAACAATTGACTTCCAGCATACTAAATTGTGTTGGGATTTCATCCAGTGAAACAGATACATTTTTCAGCAGATGAAACCTGCCAAGTTTGAAGCCTTGAGCAGCCAAGTCTAGTGGAGAGGTATCCCAGCCTGGAGGAAGTGATCTCTGAGGTCCTTTCCAGTCTAAGTCACTCTATGATTCTAGGATATGCAGATAGGGGCAGTAATTCAATCCAGTGTACAGGTATTGCCTCAATAAATCTACAGTTTTTCCCTGGATGAGGACTGGGTTATAGAGTTTGCTTTGTAATGAACTTTTTCCACTCCCGCATCCTGCATGAGGCACTGGCACAGGCTGCCCAGGGAGGTTGTGGCTGCTCCCTCCCTGGAGGTGTTCAAGGCCAGGTTGGAAGAGGCCTCGAGTGACCTGTGCTAGTGGGAGGTGTCCCTGCCTATGGCAGGGGGGTTGGAACTGGATGATCTTTCAGGTTCCTTCCCACCTTAACCATTCTATGATTCTATGATCCCTTACCCATAGTTTAGCATCGCATTGCTTCCGCGGTGAGGAAACAACTGAGCAGTGAATAGTGAAGTTCAGGTAGATCTGTATGAACCTGGATCCCTTCTCAGATGGTCTGTAACATCTTTTCCAGATGGCTACGCAGAAAGTGCTGCTGGTTTGCTACACTAATGATTGTATAATGTATTTTAATCTGACACCACAATTGCCTAGATCATTCCTCTAGATGTATTTCCTAAAAGCCAAATAAATATATCTAGTACTGTGTCATCTAAATGTAATTGGAGGAAGCCACAAGCTTCCTACCTGTGTTAATCAACTGTAGGTGAGCTTAATTAATCTCTCAGATCTAAATGGAGAAAGAAAAATGAGAGCTATGTGCTTGAAAGCCAGTGTAGCAGGCTTTGAAAACATAAAAGCTGTCCTGTTTACAGGTAGGGATGTGTGATGTAGGGATGTGCCTTGCTTCAGAATTGGGAAGGAAACACAGTCGGACACTCGGAGCTTGATTTTGTTCCTAAACATAATTTCTCTCCCAAGACAGAGCTTGCCTAGAGCACAGCTGTGTGTATGAGGCTCCATCACAGTACTCAGCTTCTTCAATAACTCCCCATCAATTATTTCCTAGGAGTGGAAAAGTGAATATGTCATTTTTATGAGTATTTTAACTAATGTAGAGGGGCTTAAAAAAAAAAAGTAGAATAATAACAGGATATCCAGGTACAATTTCCTTTTAGGCTGCCCCATTTCACAACACCTTTATTACAATTTGGGTGACTGAGGTAGTGCTTAAGTAGAAATATATCCACCATAGCTGAAATTCTGGTGAAAAGAACAAAACATTAACAAGATTTTACACTAGAAGCATAAGACAAGCAAGAGCCTCTTTTTGTAACATTTTCCATTTCTTTCACATTTTGTTTAGGGGTAGATGTGTCAAACAGTGTTGTGCAGCTGGAAATCTCAAATTCAGGGAAGGAGGCTTTTGCCTTCTTCCTCTTGCCCCTAGATTTGGTAGCTTCCCCTTGCTGGTAGATTCATGAAAATTAAAGCAAGGAGGATAATTGCTGTGCGCAGTCCAAGCAGCCTGTGGTAAACTATTAGATCTCGTTGACTCTGCTCAACTTTGTGATTTGTGCTTAGCCAAAGCCTGTTTTCCAACAGTGGTCATTTCAAGGAGCCACAATGACAGAAGCCCCACCACTTCCTTTAATAATCTTTTTCCAGTGCTTAGTCACCCTCACTGTTGCAAATTTCTGCTTTATTCGCGATTAGAACTTGTCTGGCATCAACTTGCAGGCAGCAGTGTTGCTGGGTGCAGGGGTGGATGCCTGCTAGGTCTCTCTCTTTCTGTCACGTAATTGATTTTCCACGAACAGCTCCCAGTAAGGCTGAAATTAGCCTGGCAAAGTGATAGGAGACATGTTGGATCAGGAAACCTTCCTGTAAGATACGGAGGTAATTTTTCACCCTATTTATTCTAATACTTTATTAAGCTTTGCATCAGCGTGGTGGATACTCTGTAACCGTGACTTCCTGCAGGGCAGCACATTGTTGGTGCTAATACTGAGGACATACATTAACCATTTGGCCTGTGGCACACTCTGCTCTTGTGCTCTCCCCAGCACCTTGTCCCACGGTGTCTCACCGATGGCTCAGAAACACGTCACGCAGGTCTGTGTTCCACATGCAGGGGCCTCTGGATGGCCTTAGGCTCCTCTGCATGCAGGTACACTCCCTGCTCTGTGTGATCTCTTGTACAGGCACGAGGATGTGTGTGCAGATGCTCTCGGGAGCTACAGCTCGGCTGGGTAATAGCATTAGTTTCTAGCAGGAATTGATTACAAGGGCTCCTGCTGTTTTCATTAAATGGATTCCTTGTGCACTTTATTTCTTTTAAAATATTTGCTTTTCGGGTCCAGTTGTAGATTTTCCCATCTGGAACTGACTGGTGTTTTATAGACCAATACTCAAGGAATAAAAATGAAACACAAGTTCCACATTGTGATTGTGTAGCTAATGGTACCCAGTGCATTCCCATGCACCTGAAAACATCCCAGCTGAAAGTCTCTAAATCCCTTTTCTGGAGAGAGCCCAGTGGGTCTGCAAACTTGATCACAACAGACTCCCTGGTCCTGAATAGCAGTTTGTGGTCAGAAGGATCTAGGGATGGCTTCCTAGAATGTTCAAGTGCCAGGAACTCAGGCTTTGTGCATCCCATGTATTCCAGCCTCAGTTCTCCTGCTCTCCCACACCAAGAGAATCTATTCCAGCAATCTCAGCATCGAGTCTGTATCCTTCAGCTGTTGGATCTGTTCCACCTAGTTTAAATAAAGGTCCTAGCTCTAGACATTTTGGTATGTTAGAAACTTATTTAATTCTGAATCAGAAGGGAGCATATCTTACCATTTCTGGCAGATCAGAAAGAAAGGAAAATCTTCTTTTGGAAAATTTCAGGAGAAGTAGATTTTAAAGGCTTTGCAAATGTATTTTCCTCATGTATAGATTATTAAGACTGTTACCTCAATTTAATCTTGCTTCTAATTATCAGAGATAATTGCTGATTCAAACTGCTACAGGGCACAGGAGCCTGTTACTGCTACTGCACATTGCAGAGCTGTCTTGCATGCCTTCCCCAGGACTGCACCATGGATAGAACTTCCAAGACTCACTGTCACAAACAGGAGAACATCAGCAGAAAAGAATCCACTGCATGTGTTTTGCTGATGCTAAGTTACCTTTGAAGTTCTAGCATAATACAGAGCAATCAGCAGACAGCCCCTTTTTTTCTAGCCTGAGATCACAGCATTTTCTCTCTGGAAAGATCTTTGGTTCCATGTCCATCACCTCACTAATAATTTAAAAGAAACGATGTGGAGTGTGTGGGTTTTTTTCTCAGCGAGCCATGGGGGATAGAATAACCAAAAAATGGTATTGAAATATCCATTCCAAAAAAACTTGGAATTTGAACACAACCCTTTGAATCTTCTCTCTTGCATTATGTGGCAGAGGATACTGCCTTGTGTGGGAGTGGATGGAAAACCCCAGAATTTCCACAAAGTCAAATGTCAGAGCTGTCTCAGATGCACCTTTGGTATCAGTCATAGTTTATCTGTCCCAGATAAAGCAGAATTATTTAAAACATCTCAATAAAACTATCTGTGATAAAGCAGAATTATTTAAAACATCTCAATAAAACTATCTGTTGGTCTTTGCTAAATGGCAGCTTATCGATTTCTTTGCTGCTCCATTGCAGTAGCAGAGTTTGAAATGTTTTGGAAACATCCCTTAGAGCCACACAACAATAATTAACAGCATAGCAAGTGCTGAGCAGCGAGGAGCTGATAATGACAAGTCTAATGTCGACTGAACACAATTAATCATGGATACTACCCATAGAGCTTTGGATTTCCACTCAGTTATTATAAAGCACTGATGAGGTCCCCTCTCGATCCTTCACAATGTCTGCACTAAGAGTATCTCTTCACCATGTGCAGAAGAAAGCAGAAGGAATGCTTGGAGACCTGTCCTTCTTAATGTGTTTACTGTCACTCCATTATGCAGTTAGTGGCTGGTATTCTCCAAGGAAGGCAGTATCAGAGGGAAGCAGGAGCAGTTCATGTCTCTAATCTTTCCAGCAGGCAAGGCAGCAGACAATATATATGCACAGACCCAGCGTGGCAAATGAGTGCCAGTGTTTTGATCCAGGATACCTTTGTGCAACCTAAAAACAACCTTCCATTGCCCAACTTTGCTTAGGGTAAGCAGTAATGGTCTCCCCTGTGTACAAAAGGAGTTTGCTCTAGCTTCAGAATTGAATGTGAAGGAACAACTCCAGTCAAGGCATCTGGCTGATGAATGGTGTCATCATTGTCAGGGTGGTGATCACAAGTCTGAAGTACACCTTTAAATGTTTCAATGAATATGGGAAGTGAAATATACTGCTTGAACCTCACTTCTCCTTGTTGGTCACCAACCAGAGCAAATCATCCTCAAAGACTTAGAAGGAAAAACACAGTAAGAAACACAGCAAAACACTCATGAGAGTGAATAATGATGGTAGGGTTCTGGACTGGCTGGAATCTGGGCTCACCTGTATAATAAGCAAACCCAGTAGGAGTCACCAGAAGAATTAATGGTTGTGCTTTCAGCAAGGCAAAGATTTCACTTATGGAGGCGATGTTTGGGGGTTCCTTCCCAAGGGTGGTGTCTACCGTGTGTCACTGTAGTGTCAATAAAGCAGAGGACATCTTTAAAACCAAAGATATGTGGAAGCCTAATGGCCATTTTCTGTCCTATCACCTACTCTCTTCTGACCCATGGGCTTTGTTCTATAGCTAGAATTCAGTACAACAGCCCTGAAGACAAGAGGACTATCCACACGTTTTGCCTTTTGTTGGATCTCTTTGGTTTTACTCCTAGCTGAAATGAGATCCAATTGCTGTTGGTGGAAGCAGTAAGGAGAGGCTTTATCAGCTCAGGTGGCTACCTATCAACATCCACAGAGGGTTCCCTTTCATCCCTTATTTACCTTTCAACAACTATCAAAAGAGACCTGCTTGTTCAAACAAGGCTTTAGGAAGTATTGGTGACAAACTAGTTATCCAACCTGCTGATTTTTGCCTCATCACTTATTATTTATAAAACTAGTTATCCAACCTGATGATTTTTTACCTCATCACTTATTATTTATAAAACTAGTTCTCCAATCTGTTGATTTTTTGCCTCATCAGTTATTATCAGTATTTATATCGCAGAGCAAATGGCAGGCAGGCAGCAGAATTTTCCATCGTTTTCTGTTATCCCTTTACTTCTCTGAGAGTAGCTGCTGTGAGTCTGAATTAATAACTCTGGATGTGTGTTATGTTCATGGGGGACATTAAGTCTTCCAGGTATAATTTTCTGTAAAGAAAAGTCATTTTATTTCCAGCTGAATAGGCACTCTATCACACCACCCAAGTCAAACAAAGTTATTGTTTGGCTTCTTGCCAACATGTACAGTATAGAAAGGTCATATTTTTAATAGCTTTGTACTCCATGGTAATCAAATTTGTAAGCCTGGAGAAATAAACTCCTTGAATAAATCAGTGCTGTGTGTGCGCATGTAACCGCTGCCGTTCTCTTCGCGGGGCCTCTTCCTCTGCACTGCAACAGCAGGGCAGGTGACTTGGGCTCCTGCCTTGGCTCTTGGCTTTCTGCATGGGGTGTAGTGTGCTGCTCACAGAGGAGCAGACCTGACTCATCTCAACTGCTTCTTGCTGAGCTCCAGATTCCAGGACTAAACCAAAGGATATTCTTCTCCATCAGCTGTCTCCTGCTGGGCAAACAAGGCTGTGTTCCTGTAAACCTGGGTGCACTGAGTGTGAATAACTTGCTCAAATCAACAGTAATTAGAAAGAACACCTGCTTTTAAAAGTCATTTTTCTTCTGCTTGACTGGGCACTGCATTTGTGGGAAGTGGGTGCTGATTATGTGCAAATGCAATTTCTAAGGTTTTCTTGTCTTTCATTTTAAATGTAACCATGCCCTGCTCTGCATCAAGAACAACCCAGCTCAGCTACTGCTCAGCAGCACCTGTATGTCAGAAAAGAGATATGGAACCTTGAGAAGTCCAGAGAAAAAGAGGAATTTTTGCATCAGCTCTCGGGCTATCTATCTTCTTCAGCCTTAGATTAACCTGAGCTTTTTGTGATTTTATAATAGCACTTGTTATGAATTGGCTTAGAGTCAAGGTAGTGTGACTGGGGAGAGGAGATGAATTATTAACCTCTAACACAAGGGCTGGGAATTGGAGCTGCCAGACAGGGCAGTTAGTGGGATGTGTGTTGATGGCTTCTTGATGAGGAGTTTTTTGTCTGTCTCAGAGTAGCTAAGGCTAGTTGCAACAGCCATGCTGCTTAGGCAGTGATACCTTTCTTGGTCATTCCTTTCCTTGACCTTCCCCATTTTCTTTCTTGAATTTTACCTTTGCCTGCAATTTCCTGGTCAAAGTTTGAAGACTACAACTTGCTGCTGTAGTTCTTGACCTCTGCAATAAGGCAAGACCCAGATCCTAATCCTTATTTTAAATTTCTCTTTTTAAAATTCCTTATTTTCAAATGCCTCTTACATTTCCTTGCTAAAAGTGGTACTAAAACCCATGTAGTATTTAGCCAGAAAACGTAAGGAATATTGTCATGGAGACAGAAATCTTCCTCACCTATTACACATTTCATTGCTACTCTGCACTGCTAGAGCTGGGCTTTGTGTTTTGCCTATACAACATATGCTACAAAATGTGAACTCAAAATACCTAAAAATGTTAATTTCAGCTGCAGTGTTCAACCATATGGTAGACATCCCTTATTCAAAATTAAACAGAGGTGCTGGAGCCAGTCCAGAGGAGGCCACACTCTGAAACAGGCTGCCCAGGGAGGCTGTGGCTGCCTCCTTGATGGCAGTGTTGCAGGCCAGGCTGGATGAGACCTTGAGCAGCTGAGTCTAGCTGAGAGGAGTCTCTGCCCATGGTGGGGAGGTTGGAGGAGATGAGTTCTGAGGTGTCTTCCAACCTGAGTCGTTCTTAGATTCTGTGGTTCATTGGCCCTGGCTTAGTTCACTTTGGAAATTCCCACCTAGAATTGCAGTGCATTTTCAACAGTCAGGTGGGAAACCTCCTTCAGTGTAATCTCCTGGAGCTCCTCCTGTGCTGTGCTCTGATAGAATCCCTGCCTTGTCAAACCTGTGCTTTCCACAAGCACTGCAGAAGCACCAACTTGTGTTACCTCTGTTGAACAGTACGTGGCTCATGGCTGGGTTTTGTCATAACCGTTTGCTAGGACTCAGGACTCCCCTCTAGAGGCACACATTGTTGTCTGCTCTGGCCTGATCTGGGCCCTCTCCTGCAACCAGTTTCACACAGCAGGGAGCTCCAACCCAGCAGAGCATCAGAGCAGAACTCGAAGCCGTTGGCTGGCAAGCATGATGGACTGGGGGCCTGCCTGTGCATTTGGAGTAAGTAGGTGACAGGAGCAGTGGCTTCTGTGAAGTGAGCCTGCATAACTTAGGAAATTATCATTTGTGGAGAATTAAGTGAGTCCTTTAAATGTTCGACAAAACTTCTTCAGGAGTTGAATCTTTGGGCATGCGACGAAAGATGAGGAAAATGTAGTGCCTATTGATTTTTACTCTTTTCCTTCTTAGCTCTCCACTTTATAGCCATCTCTTCACCCAAGCCTCATTTTTTCCTTCCTACTAAAACTTCTTAAACACATCCTCAAAAACAACGCAATTGGTTCAGTGTCATTTTCCCCTCTTTCTTCAAAAAGAAACTCGTTCCTGTACCAACATTCTGTGGTAGATTTTAGAAACTGTCAACAAGAAATTTGTGTCATCACACAGAAAATAGGATTTGCCTAAAGAGAAATACCAGCAGGATCGTTATATTTGAAAGCAGACATCACAGACTCTTAGCACATCTGCAGTGGTGTCATGAGCATAATCACATGTGAAGTTCTGGGAGTCGTTGCCATGTTCATGATAATGTCCCCCTTGTCTTGGTGGTGGTTGCTAATTATTCACCTCAGCTGCAGTTACAAACACTACACTACTAAATCTTGCCTGAAGATAAATTTAAACCTGTGCAGTTTTGTTCCAAGAAGGTGCTTCAGGACTGGACTGAAATCTTTGAGGAGGGAACTGGTTTTTCCATTAAGAATGAGGGAAGTCACCTTCTGGTGCTTTTAACAATGCTTTAGACCTCTGAGCAAAGATTTGAATTGGCAACAGGCTGATTGCAGATCCTTCCTCTGTTTTGTACCCAGGGCTCCAGGTTGCGCTGCTCAGCAGGCAGGGTGGTTGTGTGCAGCCAAACAAAGAGCCATGCCACTGACACATCACTCGTGTGGCAGCTCCTTTCTGAGGAAGGTGATTCGTTGCAGCCTGCTTGCAAGGGTTACCATGGATAGACTGTGTATGGCTGCAGCACAAAGCACGTCTGCTTTTGAGATGTGTTGAGTCTGCTGTGCTACTTAGGCTCCGGCTGTGTGGTCAATAAGTGATACTCCCATCTTCAGGAGCAGGCCTTGTGAGGACAGCTGTTGGGCTGGGAACATTTTCATACCTTTTGGTGTTTCTCTCCAGAGGGCTCTGCATGTCTGTTCTGTACTGACCTGTGTGCTGTATCCAAAATGTTGCATCCTGTCTATGCCTTTTTCTCTTCTTTGTTGCCTGCTGTTTCTCCCCTCCTTGAACTGCTGCAGCAAGGAGGTTTGCACATTGGTAGTGTTACAGTCCCAGTACAACCAGTCAAGTTCTTGGACTGAAATGACAACATCATGATGGAACCACTTGTAATGCTTCCCATCAAAAGCTTCCAGTTCCTGAGGGATGCCATCTCAACCACCAGGACATTACAAAATAAAACAGGATAAGGCCATTTTCTAAAACTTTCATCCAGCAAAGTCTCACGAAGAGCAAACTGAGATCTTGACCTGCTTCCATGTGCAGAGCACAAGGGATTTTGTTCAGTGCATGCAGTTGCCATCCCCACGCTGCGGGCTGCTCTCTAGGCTTGTGGCCTGGGTCTCCTTTGTGCAGTGCCACACCAGACTTTTGGCCTGTAAGTCACCAAGACGCTCATCTGACACAGTGATGTGAAGATCTGGAAGCCAGAGCATTGTGCTGGTGGCTGGAAACATTATCGGTTTAGAATGATCTTAGGAATTGTCAAACTTGGCCTGGAACAAGCTGTAATTTGTAAGCTGTGCACTGCCTGCACTCTGGTAACGGTGGAAGTGGTCAAAAGGTAGCTGGAAGTCATAGAGGAGAGGGGCAGCAGAAGGGGCCTTAACTAACTAAGTCACTAAAGAATAAAGGAAGGCCACTCGAATGTCGAAACCTGTGTGACAACATACCTTGTCTTTATCCTCCTTTTAGAGTTGAAGGAGGACTGTGTCACTGGACAGGCAGTGTGGGTGGCTGCAGAAACACCAGTTAAGCTTTAAAGGAAAGATTCAATGAGCAAAAGATTCACCAGTGCATGGATCTGTAACTTTGTGGGGTATGAAAAGGAGTCGTGTTGCGTTGTCTTGCCTCTCACAAACCTGTCTCATTAAGGGTGGGTCCAAGGAACTGATGGTGGAGAACTGAGAACAACAGGCTTGAGTATAGCAGGAGGTTAGAAGGGAAGCACAGGGACAAATAAGCAGGGAAACCTGCTGCAGATCCCACTGAGATGGCACAAACCAGCAGTTGTGCTCATTATGTGATGAGAATCTATGGTGTGGACAGAGACTGGATGGAATACAGGGAAGAAACCTAACATGTGAACTTTCCAGAGCCACTGAAGAGGATGAAGGTGTGCACAACCCTCTGAAACTGCTGCGTGGTCCTTGACCTGAACAGTTCCACCTTTTCTCTTGTTTAATGCCTGTAATGGAGTTTGCAGTCACTGAAACTAAAGCGTCTTGTTGGAATGTGAAAGGGCAGTGCCCAAAGTCAACCTCCCCACTACCCTTCCTGTTTCTTACCTTTCCCCTGGGCCAGGAGAGGAAAGTCAAAACCTTAACTCCTGTGAAATGACAGGCACATAAGACTTCCCAGTGTTTGAGATGTGTTTCAGGTGTGTTCTTTGCACATTTTTAATGGCTTGCGCTGCTCTGGGTGGCTCCCTGCAGGGGTATCCAGCCAAAAGCAGTGATGAGTTAGTTGTATGGATACATATATTTGTTGAAAGGTAGGCATGTAAAGAGCTTTTCATGGTGCCCAATCCATGATCCCACTGAAGGCTGAGGCCAAATCCATTTCTAACGTGTTTTGCACAATTCCATTCAAAGATTGTGTGACTGGGGAGAGAGAGACAACATTGCCAGGACCTGCCTGCCCCTGCCTCCTCCAAGTGCTGGGGCCAGGGTTTCAAGCACTGAGCAGCAATGTAGCTAATTGCCTGTAAAATTCTGATAGGCTTCATGACAGTGCAAGTGATGTGTATCTAAACTGCCAGAGAAATCGCCTGCTGAAGCCTTAATTGCAGGAATTTGCAGGGCTACAAAACACATTGTGCTCTTCAGGCAGCCTGGGGACAGTACCTTACAGAGGCATTTCAGCAGGCCACAGGCTCCAGCCTGGCAACAACCACGAGTGTGAGACCTGGGAAGGAACCACCATGCTCTGGACTAAAACACCTCTGTGAGCAAAGCAAAACAGGTCTGCTCTCAGCCAGAACGAAAGTCAAACGTGGTTGTGGATGTGTGTCTGACTGCTGGGATTGTGCCGAAAGCAGAGGTGCCTGAGAAGGAGGTGTTTGTGTGTACATCAGTCTAAGAAACACGTGGAGGCACAAAATGGAAAGGGTAGAACAAAGAAGGAGCTGGGAGAGCCACAGGGAGACACAGGGCAAGGTTTCTTGTTCTCAGCTTTCTTCCTTTTCTATGTAAATAGTACTGGTATGGCAGCATGGAGACAGGAAATGGTTAACAGGCCAAGACAAAACCCACTGTGACCGTCAGGTCTCTGTGCAATCATCAGCAGAACTAGCTATTCTAGCCAATTTAATAGCTTGAAAATGAACTCATTAGTGGTCTTTTATCAGTGGAAAAAAGTCTATTAAATCCGGATGTGTGGAGAAGCAGTACGGAGGCTCATTTCCATCCCACTTGTGACCTGAACAAATCAGAGAAATGCTTTTCAAGGAACAGGGTCAGGCTTGACTGCAATAAGATATTTTCTACACACAGCACCCAACTTGTATCTTTCCTTCAAGTTTCTGATGCAGTTAATTTTAATTTACAGTCTATTTGTCACTCCCCACATCTCTCCCTCTCTCCTCCTTCACAGTGATGCTGTCATACATAAACATGTGGACTGTTTATACTTTATAAAGAGAAAATGTACCACAGTCTGTTAGACTTCTTGATATATCTGCCCAGTGATAGTCCTCTGCCCCTGATAGCCTCTGGCCTCCACTTCTCACTGATTGATGCAATAAGCGAAGATTCTGATTGCTGTCTGGAAACTAAGGACCACAACAGAAGGATGCTGATTTACATCAGTTTGGGACCTAGGCAGAGCTACAGGCAGAGGCAAAATGTACTCCAACCTTCTTTCTGTCCCTTTGGTGGATAGAAAGCCAAATGAGAAGTGTGTGAGATTGTGCTTCCCTCTCAAGAGGCACAAACACTGCTTATGCCAGGACACTGACGCTGCTCCGGGTCTGTATCTTTATCTATAAACAGCAGTTTCTGTGTTTTTCACTTCTGGTATGATGCACAAAGTTGAGTGAGCAAATGGACCTGAGAGTGAAACATAGATTTGGGAGGGTACTGTATCTGTGGGGTACTGCTGTAAGGCAGCTGCCTGCCTTTTAGCAGCAGTCCACGGTGAGCTTTAAATCTTTAGCCTCGAGGAGATGAGCATTTAAGGACTGTTACTGACAGAAAACTTCGAAACATCTCCTGCCTCGGCATGGATGAGGTAAGTATCTTTATGGGACTAACTCTGAAAGCAGCTGCCTCAGACTCTACTGAGACACTGCCTTTCCACAAGGAGTGGTAGCACCATTCCTAGAGAGCTTTACCCTGGTGCTGCTTACATAGTGCAGCGAGGCTGCCTCCAGCACTGGATGAGGAAGGCTGCTTCACATTTTCCTGCCAACTCTTTGGTCAAAAGTTACTCACAATGGCATTAAATGGGGATTGTTGGATTTTCTTTTTCTTAAACTATTATTTAATTCCAGACATTTTATGCACAAGTATTTAAACTTACATTACTCACCACTATACTAGGATTACTTAATGGCCTTCTCTTTGTGCCCTGAAACATAACCCTATTCTTCTAGTCTTGGGTCTCTTACGAGCAGAAAATCCCAACTATGGTAAATTCCTTCGAAACGATGCTGGGGTTTTACAGTGAGACTCTGGGCTAGTTTGAGACCAGCAAACTCATTTACTGTTGTCTGTTAAGCCAGGCATGAATCACAGATCTCTGGGGTGAAAATTCACTTTATTAACCCCCTGGGTCACCCAGCTACCAAGGCAACGGCTTTCTGCAATGAGTAACTCCATAACTAAAGCATCAGCCACAGGAAATCCAAATCCCTTGATTAGAACAGGGGCTGACAAACCTCAGAACGGGCTCATAAATGCTTCCCAGAAGTTTGTTTAGCTCTTAGCAGAAGCTGTTCTCCTTCACTTGCTTTGAAAGGAGCAAAATTGAAAATCGTTCCCCAGCCCACCTTGCCAGCCCAGAGCAGACCTGATAACTCAACTGGCAAGGCCTCGGGCTCCCAGCACAGCCTGGCAATTCTCCTGGCAGTGCCTAGCGTGCTCCCTCTTGCGTGCCCGAGTGCTGGGGGATGCCCAGGAGTCCAGGAGGTCTGGGCATGTTATTAGCTTGTCTTGTAGATAGGGTAAAGTTTGCTGAGAGCTTATCATGCACTGTATTGAGCATCAGAAGAGGAGACACAGGGGATACTTTATCCCATGCAGTTCAAACTTCAATCAATCTGGAATTAGGACTAAGAATTTCTGTAATAGTTCAAGGTAAGCAGAAGTCTCATTTACCTAGGAAAAGGGTTCCACCCTGTCAGGTGCTCTGAAGCCTGGTTTAATTGCTGTGACTCTCTCAAAGACACAGAAAAAGACCCTGGAATTCCAAGGTTGTGGCAGGCGATTGCAGTGGGAAGATATTGACAAACAAGTGCCCCCCTGACTTCAGGTGTAGGCTTTGTACCCTGCAGCACAGGCAGGCTGTGGTGGAGCACTCCTCAGCAGGTATCATTATTGCAGAGCACTGCTCAGTCTGCCCTCTCACTGCAGATTTTGACACACTGTACATTTGTTTGTAGAACTCCACTGTGGTTTGCTTAGCACATCTATAGACCAGCAGATGTCTGCAGTTGTTGCTGAGAAGTAATTTTATGTTATCTGAAGTCCCATTTTTGTGTTCCAAAGTCTTTCTCCACACATGACTGGGAACGTTAAACTCTCACAAAGCAAGGAGAGAAAACCATTTAAAAAGCAGGCACACAGATAACACACTGGCTTTTATGTTTTGTTCTCACAAAGTATGTACTGTACAAGAAAAGAACATGGTCACCTATCCCCTGACTGCAGAACTGTCATTCCTAATTCATTTATACAGGGTACTTAAGATGCCTTCAGCAAGCTAAAATAGCTTTAGAGGGAAATGAATCTAGTTTGACTGGGGAAGACTAGTTTGGTTTTGTTCTAGAAGTGTAACCCATTTGTTAAAGAAAGAGGTTGTGCTGCCTTTTTTAGGCCTATTCAGGCAGACTTAATAAAATCCTTTGCCAAGCTTCCACCTCCCCACGGAGGACAGACGGTAGCACAGGCAGCCCTCAAGCATGGTGCAGGCCAGAGGGCTGGGGTATGAGCTCCTGTCATTGCCTGCACTCAGTTTTGGGGCTGGCCTTAGCAGCACTGTGCACAATGATGTCCTGCCCCGATGGCAGGCACAGCCACTCAGCCTCACCTGCTGCCAGGAGGGAGACCCAAGCTGGCCAGCCCCAGTGGTGGCAGAGCAGTGGTGCCAGATTTGGTTGTCTGCTGATAAAGCAATCACAAAATGAAGGAGCAGGTCCCCTGTGCCCAAGAGGACAGACTGGAGTGGCAAGGTTACAATTACTGAGCTGCTCAGGAGTGAGTTTCCCATAATAACTCTACGGGACACTATGTCTGGCCCTATCTGAGCTAGGTGTACACCTCGAAGGGCAGAGCTTAACCTATTCTCTGCAGCAAAGCTGCTGAAGAGCTGTGTGTTGGCTGAGAATGACTTCTCAGCTTTGTGTTCTTTTCTTCTCCCGTCTCAGGGAGCCCTGTTCCTGTGGCTTTTTTGTGCTGAAAGAGTTTGACTTTGTTGCTCTGTGAATAGAGATTTAAAGTAGTAGTTTTCCTGGGAACACTGGTGAAAGTACTTTGTGGAAGTCTTTTGCATTAGATTCATCAACTGGCCCTTCGCTGGAGAGGGGAGAAGCACAGCACTGACGTGCAGGATAGTTCTTTGCTGCTTGTTGCAGAAGTCCTTACTCCCTGCAGGGGGGTTGGACGGGATGACCTTTAGAGGTCCCTTCCAAATCAAACCATTCCACGACTCCTCGTAACCATAGATGACCTGTGTATGCTAGCACAGCTGCTCTGGTGCCCAGGCTGTACAGGAGCTGATGTGCAGGTTGAAATGTTAGACGGTAGCAGGGCTAAAATGGGTCCTCTGGGTTCCAATTTGAGATACCCATGTTCAGCCGTCATAGCTTTAAGACCATGATGCTCAAAGAAACACATCATACACAGCCTGACATGGTCACCCTGAAGGTCAAGTCTCAATTTTTAGCAGTTCCAGATTTTGAATGCAATCTGGTGTCATTTTAAGGTGGTTATAATTATGTAAATGTGCTTATAGTTTGTTGTCCTATTAGCATCTCATTATTATAGTAATGGCAGCTACACTAGATAGTGTAGCTACTTTCTCTGCTCCCTGGGCTGCTGACCAGCTGTTTGTTCCCTGTGCAGTCAGGGACATGCTTAAGAAAATGCACCTTTTGTTGTGCTGTGATGAGGAGTGAGCAGGAAGCCTTTGTTTGCCTGACAAGAGGAGAATGAATCGTTGCATAAATCCCCAAACAAAGGTGAATTCCACCTCATTGTAAAAAAAAAAAAAAAAAAAAAAAAAAAGATAAAACATCTCATTAGTTCTCTGCTGTCATTTCCTGCAGGTTATCAGCTTTAGAGCACTGCTTTGAAGTGTCCTGTAGCTGAATTTTACAGGAAGAAATGGGCTTGGAACTTTGGAAGGATATTGGCATTTTTCCTTTAACAAATTAGCAGCTGGAGAAAGTCAGCTGGGAGTGGGGGGGAAGTGTCTTGTGTTGGCTGCCTGCTCCATGAACACGTTGTCCTTTAGGTGAGCTCTTGCAGGGACATTCTGTCTCCTGGCTGTCAGCACTTAGAGCAGAGAGAAGCACCCGTGGAAAGCTGAGAAGAGCAATGTGATTCCAGCGCTCTGCAGGCGGCTGTAAGTATTAATATGGTCATGTAAAGATTCCTAAATAAATTACAGTGATAGTGGAAAGGTGACAGTAGCATCATAGTGACTTACATTGCTGAGATCCCAATGTCAACAATTTCTTGTTCAGAGAGATGAATTTCATAGAGCTGCTACAGCCAGACACAGAAAATATAGTAGCTGTGCCTCTTGTGTTGCCTCTGCCTGCTAAGACAGCTCTGAGAAAGTCATTGCATGATTATTTTGATTTAAAGGAGAGAGAGGCTCTCTTTGTCCTGTGTAGAATGGTGTCTATAGGAGGACAGCTTACGTAATGCTGGCTGCGTTTCGGACCAGAAGAGTCCAACATTCATTTCATCCACTGAGTAGCTTTGCTGTTGTAGTCTTAATTGGAGTGGTCACTACAGTGCTGAAGGTTCTTCTCATTCCTGAAAATTATGTTGGCATAATGAGTTCACTCTGACTGTAGCCTACCTTTTTATAGCCTCTGTGAGCCCTGGGTAGCAGGTTCTGAAAGGCAGGCTGGCAGGTGTTGTGTGCCGGAGGAAGCGAAGCATGTACCTGCAGGGCAGTGTATCACTCAGGCTTCATCTGAGCTGCACCTTTCAGCACCACAGTCCAGCTGGTAAAAACCACATCTGGGAGCACCCATCTCAGAGATGCTGCTGAGGCTGGTGGCCGTGAGCAGGGGGAAAGCACAGCACAACCTTGAGTGAACTCAGTGGCTCCCGAAATAGCCCTGGAACTGGGGCTCCAAGGCTGCTTTCCCCATAGCAAAGTGGGACACATCAGCTTTCAGCTGACCAAAACCCATCCAGGTCTGTCTCCTACTGAGTTCTAGTGTACTCTGCACTTGTTTTCTATGTTGCCCACCAGAGTATGTAATGGAGAATGTGGAGAGGTGTAATAAGAAAAAATTGTTAACTGTGGCTGGAAGGCCAGCACCAAGATGTAAGAACAGACACAGTGTGATTCACTTTCCACCAGGCCTTTGTTCCACTGTTCTCTCTGTTTTCCTGCTCAGTTAACTTTTAACAAGAGTGAACTCTTTTGAATGAGCTCCTTGTTCATTCATTTTAGTACTTTCAGTTTTTCTCCTGATGCCTGCTGTGGAAGGAGGCCTACAGACATTTCATTACTGAAGCATGTGAAAATGAGCAGAGCGGACAAAGCAGGCTTTAACCAATTTTCATGTTTTTTGGTTGTCAGGGTTGTGGAATGTAGTTTGGGCAGATTAAAAGCACATATAACCTTATCCTAAATGGTAACTGAGTTAAACTGGAAGTGTTCAGCAGCTTCTGTAACACCTACCACTTAAGTGTGTGCTGTGAGTCGAGAGTGGCACAAGAACTGATGCCTTTTGGGTCACCAAGCTCAGTCCACAAACAATCTGCATGAGGAATGCTCATGTGCAATATTGAGTGTCTAACATCAGGGGTGCAGCTATTGGCAACTCCCTTGTCTTAGTAACATTTGAACAGACCTTTAATGTCTAATAGAGTACAAAAGAAGACTCCATCAGTGTTCCTGTGTAGATTAACAAGGGACATACACCTTAGAAGCATCAGTCCTGTAAAGCAGAGGAGGCTGAGAGATTTGTGAATGCTGTGCTTGTTGCAAGAGTGGCCCTGTGGCTCCCAGCAGCTGCATGTGGAGCTCAGGCCTGGCAGCAGCTGGTTGCAGACATGAGGGCAGAGCATATGCTGCTTGGAATAGTCTCCCACCACCCACTGACCAGCAGCTGAAGCATTTCCTGTGCTGGCCATAGTGTTTGATACCACTGCTGGAATAAAGGGGCAAAAAGATGTTGCATGAATGACTTGATTAGTGAACATAAATTGTCCATCTTAAGACTAATTGGCTTGGTTGCACAACGCCCCAGAGTCCCTTATTTCACAGCTCTAAGTTGGCAGAGTATGAGCAGTTCTTTCCAGAACTGCCTTGCTGCAGCCATCCCAAGTTTCACTTGATTTATGGGTCCATTCCTGTAGTTGCTAAATGCCCTCCACTCACAGTTTATTGGGTCCAAGTCAAGGTCATCCACCTGCTAACACCAGCCCCTGAGATCACTCCTTCCCTTACTCACTGTGCAGTTCACTCAGCCTGGCTTCCAGTTTCAGAGAACTCTGTCCTACCTCCTCAGTGGCACTGAGCATCTCATCCTCTCAACTGTGTTGCACGTTGCCTTTAGAGTAGGGATCAGACCTGCAGATCTTCCCTAGCCTCGAAAGCTGTTCCTGTTTAGAAATCTGTTTGGATGCTGTTTTCAACCTCCTGAAGGCAGGTGAGATTCCATTTTTAGCTGGTGTCCACCAGTGTATTTTATTTTCCTTGAACAAATGCTTCAGTATGGGTCCCTATTCCCCTCTTACTGTAGGTTACTATTTAATGAGCTTTAATAAGCTTAGATGCTGAGATAGATAGGTTCTGCTTCCTACATTTAATATAATGTGTTGCCATGGAGATAAGTTCTTCTATGTCTGACAAGTGACAAATAAGCCAAAGAAGGCATTGCCAAAACAGTTCAAAGATTGGAAATGTGACATTAAAAAAAAGTCTTTTCACCACTAAGATAAATTATTTATTTTGCCACTCTTTTTGCTGTTCTATTTTATCTTTTCTTTCTGGAACCAACTTTAACATCCCCACTCCTGCTAACAGGACTGGCATGCATGGCTCTTTGGAGCCTGTCCCAGTTCTGCTTCCTGAACTGGATTACAATGTACTCAGTGATGGAACTGGCACTCGTCTCTCTCGTCTTGTTCTCTGATCCCTCATCAGTAAAGACTGAGAGGCTTTTCTTCATCACAGATCCATCACTTGGGTTTTTTGCGATCCCATATCTAGCAGTTCAGTGTGCAGCACTGTGGGAATGGTACCAGCTGGGATAACTCTCAAGCTCATCTCCTTCTGGGGTTTACGGTCTCATTATTTTAGCTTGTCCTTGGTACTGCTCTGAAGCTCTTTGCCATTGTGCAACTCTACTGGATTAGCAATTTTGAGTTTTTTTCCTTGGAGTGTGCTAGTTTAATTGGTTAGATGGATTGAATCTTCCATTTAATGCACCCACCTGTCAGGGCAGAGCTAGACAATTGCCATCCTGTATGCCTTCAGCCCCATGCTGGAGCACCCATGTAAGGGTGGTTCTCTTTTGCCTTACTGAAGCGCTCGGGAGCGCTGCCATTGACGAACCCCTACCACAGCAGTGAGGGCAGGGGAGGGCACTTGAAGAGTGGCAGCAGTGCATGGAGCTTCCCTGGAGAAAGGAGAGAGGAACTGTGGTGATCCTGAGTGCTTTCCATTGGGCTCCTGCCTCACAGTGAAGGAAAAATTCTCTGAGTTCGACATTCATTTTCAGTTCGCAGAGGCTCCTGCAGGGGATCTTACTGCACCAGGCACTGCCCTGCCTTGTGTCTTCCCCCTTTGGTGTATGCACAGCAGCACAATGCTCTCGTCTCCAAAAGGCAATGACTGTGATCTAAGTACCAACAGTCTCAAGGAAAATTCTGGCAGACAGGAATGCAAGTGGCAGAATGTTCAGAGCAAAGCTAAAATCCCCTCCTGCCCTGCTAGGGAAGCTCATGGCTCTCTTCACTCCATAGGAATTTGGGGAAGGGGTGCGAGTTGAAATGTGGAAGACACATGGGTCTGAGTGGCAATACAGGAGTAGGCAACAAGCTGTACTTTCCATATGCTTTGGTAATGTTGTACCTACAGCATTTAAATGCAAAGAAAATTTACAAACATTACTTTTGTGGTATCTGACCTGAATATTGAGTGCTTTCCAATCATATTCTTTTAATCAGCAGAACAATTTCTCATATACCTGCCAAGATGTTAGTTTTTCCCTAGCTGCATAATGTAAGCAGTAGAGGAAAGTCATTCACAGACTGGTTGCTGCTTTATCCTGGCCTCCATCCAAAAGTACCCTAAGTTGACCAAATAATTTTATTTCATGATAAGTTCTCTTTTGTAAATCTCTGGGGTTTACCTCAAAAGTCACCTAAATGTGTTTCAGGGGATCCAAATTCAAAGTAGGAAAAAATGCAGCTAGGGACTCAACAAAGCTCTTAAAAGTGCTGTTCTTTGGTGTTCTCCAAAAGAAATAAGTGAGAGAGAGCTGGGAAGCCAGGAGCAAGGGGGCGAGAACATGAGGAGCATGTTGTGTGAGAGGGAAAGAAGAACATTCCTGATCCTCACATTCCAGAGCTCCTGAATATTTTGTGTTTAAATTTAATTAGTCACATGAAAGCCTAACAGTCCCCATTAGCAGCTATTCTTATAAGCCTGCTTTCAGTTCTGAATGTTCACATTTTTGGAATTGATTTTTTGTGTCTGAACGTATCAGTTGAAGCCATTTAGTTTCACTTGGCTTCACACTGGAGCTATTAAAATTCCTGCCATTAGCTTCCTTGCCATCAACTGGAAGAGATTTGGAAAATATTCAGTGAAACTTAGCTGAGTTCCTAAAAGACTTTGCTTATTTCAGGATTTCTTGGGAATGTTTTGCAGAAGAATTTTCTATATTTTTTTTAATAATGGTCTAAATTATACATGGAAAATATTTTGGTTTTCATTGAGCAGTGTTACTATGCTAGAGTAAATCATGTTTAACCATTTAAAAAAAACAAGAAAAAGTGGTGTCAATCAACTATATTAACAGCATTAATGATGAAGCTGCATCTGACTGTGACAGAGGCTTCTCACTTTAGCATACTTCTGTATATGTTATTATTAATTTAGAATGTGCATTAGGAAATCATAACATTTTTTAAGTGATGGGAAACAAACCCCATGGGGTCTCCAGTCCAGCCTCCTGGTCACAACAAACCTTGGTCATGGCTGGCTCGGGTCAGTGTGGATATGTCTAGCTGAGGATGGTGCCTCTGCAGCCTTGTTCAGTCATATTTTCCTACTGAGGAGAATTTGGCTCTGTCACCTTTGCATATCCCCCTCAGATAGTCACAGGTAGCTACTGGATCACCCCTGAGCCTCCTCTTTCCCAGGGCAAGCAGCTCCAGGTGACTAGCATCCCATGCTCCAGGCCCTGGACCATCTCTGGAACCTTTTGCTGGACTCTGCAGTTTCCCAGGATGTCTCTGGAACAGGGGCACAGAAACCTGGGCACATACTCATTTTCAGATTCACCAGCACCAAGTGAAGGTGGATAGGGGCTACCCTGACCCACTAACCAAGTTCCTTCCGAGGCAGCCCTGTGTACATTCTGCTCTGTTTGTGATGAGCACACACTGTTGCCTGGCATTCAACTCAATGCCCATCACTGCCACAGGTCCTCAGCCAGTCAGTTCCCAATAGGCAGTCCTGGTGGTGCAGAAGAGTTCACTTAGGGAACCCCAGGAGATTCTCCAGGTTTTCCAGAGCCTGGTTTCTCCAGCCTTTATCTGCTGGAGGAGAAGGCTCTCACCCTAATTTGGGATTGTCTGCAAGGATGCAGCTCTGCCTGATCCTCTGGGTTGCAAGGGAAGGTGTCACACAGGGTAAGCTCCACAGCAGTCCCTGGGAGGTTTCAGACCAAGAGGCTGCTGTCATGCAGGCTCCATAAGGTAGCATAGCTTAGCTTCACTTTGCAGAAGGGGAATCAAAGAACACCTGTAAATGGCATGTTGCTAATAACCTCTTCTATTAGGGCAGAACTGTTCTTCCTACAGCTCTCCTGAGCTGGAAGTTCTTTTTCTCCTTACTTACATGAGTGGATAATCTGTTGTTTCACAGTTTAACCGGAATAATCAATGCTATTAGAAAGGCTTCACTTTTTGCATTGAGAAGTCATAACTTGGAGAGAGCAGAATCGATTTTTTTTTCCCAGCCTTGCTAGCTATTAAGTATCATCATTTTCTTCTCATGTAAAGAAATTCCTCTTCTGCCCATCTAGGTATGAAAAGCTGCTGTGAAACATTGTTAGTGTTTAAGAAGCAGCATTGAGTATTTGTCAGGAGCTTCTCTGCCAGCAAACTGCAGGTTTGACATCAAATCTGTCCACACTGTGTTTTAGTGTTTGCCATGTGCTAAGAAAGTGATCTAGCAACTGATTACCTGCACAGCTTCAGAGAGGTCACCCATGCCAGCTCCCGTGCAGACTGAGTGTATCTCTCCTGAAGCACTGTCATGCAGAGAGGGATGCCTACAGACCAGACTGGAGCAAGTGCAGCTCTGAACAACACGAGGATGTGCTGCATGCACTTTCCCCTCTGTTTATAGCCAGCAGACTTCAGCCATGGCAAGATCCAAGCTCATATTTGCTTTGGTTTTTATAAGGAAAGAGCTTGCATAATCAGTCTGGTGTGGAAACTAATACATGGGGAAGTTCCACACAGCAAAGGAAGGAGGTAAACTTTGCTCCTGATGAGCGCAGGTGGAGTTCAGCTCCTCTTCAGGGTGTGGATATGCAGCCCCAGGCTTACCTGGACAAGAAAGGGCTGTCTGGGCAGGTGTGCAGCGTTAGCTGCAGGAGAGATGAGACTTCCTGGCAGCCTCTGAGGTTACCATTTTGCCAGTAACATCTTTCCTCTCCTGCCAGGGAAGGATGCATCCCTCTCAGGTAATGAATACAAGTGGAGCTGCCCAGTCTTCGCCTGATTTCTCTTTATCTCTCTGACTCACACTCTGCTACTCATCAGCTTCTGGGGGTAGTCCTGCTGGTGACATTTTAGCAGTAGCAACAGGGCAGTGCTCACCTTTCACTGTAGCTGGTGTTGGGATGCCTGCCTAGGGTGAAGTGGTGGCGGCTTGCTTGTTAGATGGCTCTGTCTTCCTAGGGGTTTGGAGCACAAGAGCCCCAACCTGAGGGGCCTGCACAATCATCTAACATTTCTTTTGCTCCTTACTCTTTGCTGATAACAGCAGAGGGATAGACTGACTCGGTGCTCTAACCAGTGCTGCAGCCATGAGACAGGTTTACTTGTAGTTTATTAAGTCTTCTGGCAGGTTGCATATGTGGAGGGAGTCTCTTGAAGAGTGAGCAGGTGGACTTATCCATCATTGTTCAAAGTTGGCTCAGGTTCTTTTGCAGAACCATTGCCATGTTGTTATCCTGGGTATCTTGGTAGCTCGAGGGCTGGACAGTCAGTCCATGTGATTTCTCCCAGGACTCACTTTTGGGCCCTTTGTTGGTTTATATCCAGCTGCTTGCTTTCAGCAGTGTGGTTAGGCTGTAGGACTAGAGCTGTCTCTGCTGTCAGTGATGAATAACCATCCTGTTTGTCATTCCCCCCAGTCACACCAGCAATGCTTTATGCTGCCCTTGGCAGGTGTTCTTTGATGGAAAACTTGTAAACTAGTTAGGATAAAAACCTCATCACAGAAGGAAACATCTCTAGTCCTGACTTCAGGCTTTAGTTGAAATGTTTTCTCACGAGCAGCATGGGAAAGCCTGGGCTGCCTCACCAAGGCCCAAATGCTCTTCATTAGTGCAAACACCAGCAGTGCCATCTTACCCCTGGAGGGTCAAGTCTGGCTTCTGAGCCATCCTTCCTGCACAGGCTCATCTCTGAACTAGCTCAGCCAAATCAGCTGAACACTGTAAGAAACCAGCCCATGGGACCAGAGCTGCAGTCACCTAAGGCTGAGGTGCCCAGTGAGCTGCCAGAGGCTCTGATTTGGGTCCTCAGCTTTGTTTCATGTAGTCTTCAGTCACTGGCACTATTTCAGACTTTCAGAATTTTTTAGAAATTACTGGCAAGATCAATCAGCCCTGGAAGAAAACAGCACTGTCATTTTGATCCACGTTCTGCCCCATGCCTCTGTGTCCTTCATACTCTCACAAACAGCTTGACCCAAGGACCATCTCTTTTGTCCAGGAGAACTCACTGCAGTTTTGGTACTGTAGATTATTAGGTATCCTTCACCATACCTTCAAAAGAGATTCCTTCATCAGCATCAAAGCAATCTTCTCATGCATCTGGATCAGAGCAAAAGACTTCTGAGCCACCTTTCCTTCTCTTTCTGTAGGTTTTACTTAAGTACTTGGAAAGCTCCCCATGTTTGCAAAGAACTAATTAAGTGTATTAATCTTCTGCCTACTTCTGCCACTTCTCCTTTACCCAACAGTGTTTTCTCATTTCCTTTTGTTTCAAAACAATAACAGGAAGCATTTCTCTCTGCTGTCTCTAGTGCAGCACTTTACAAAAGGTGTTGCTGAAGTTTTCCCCCAGATGTCATCTTGCTGCTGAAGTCTGACAGGGCAATTGTAACTCCTAGAGGGAAGCGTTTCAGGAGTTGCCTGTGTTTGATAAACATCTTTCTAAAAAGGGAGAGTTGTGGCTGATGAAAGGAGCCCTGAGCAGCGGTGGGAGGTGAGCTGGTGTTTATCTAGCAGAGTGCAGGCAGATACATCTCTGCTGATCTGCAGGGATTACTGCTGTGGGTGATCTCCACAGGCAGGCTGCTCACCGCGCTGCTCATGGCTTCTGTAATCAAACCTCAGGCTCGTACCGCTTGTGGCACTGCTTTGGTAAGCAGAAGAATTGTCAAGAGGTGAACCAGGAAAGGGCTCCTGAACTTGTCAGGGAATCGAGTATGGGAAGAGCATGGCTCCTTGGGAGCTGCCAGTGCACTGCCAGGGCTCTCCACCCACATTGTTGTGTTTAACCATTTCCTTAGTCACCAGGAGGTAACTAAGCCTGAGCTCTCATGCTTCTTTCACATCACTGTGTCCCCCTTGACTTTCCTTTACAGTACTGTGAAAGAAAAAGTTAATGCATTAAGGAAACATTTTGCTGTCTCTAATCACACAAAGAGTAATAATATTTTTAGAGTGACAGGGGAAAGCAAAGAGAAATAGTGTAGCTGAAAGCTGGCTTGAACATTCGGTAGAGAAATGAGGCTTGGGATGCATAAAATTTCTGTTCAGGCAAGTTCAAACTAATTTTATGCACCCAGCTCAATTTTCTTTTTCTGTCTCATTTTCCTTTACCAGATAAAAACAAATACAGCAAACATCAGTAGACCTTGAAAAAGACATTACAATTGAGCACAAAGTTCCTCCTTTCTTTCAATATATCTCAGTTAAATTGAAATACTCCTATATTCTGTAGATGACAGCTTTCAAGAAAATATGACATGAAGTTTAACTTTAGAAAAGATTATGCTTTAATCCAGTATAAGAAATTTATGTTGTGCTATACTCTAGAATATGTTGTAGAGAGCTATTAAAAGACACCTTCAAGAATGGGAAGCAATGCTGCCAAATTGTTTAAAGCTCTGCATGTGTTGCTTTGTCTTTACAGGTTGTTAATTGTAAAGTTGTAAGCCACAAAGAATCTACAGCCAAAGGCATTCATGATGATGTGATATTGAAATGCATACAGCTGCATTTGTGAGAACTCATTTCCTTGCTCACTACTGCTTTTTGGATGTGAATTGATGTTTCCATCCCCAGGACCAGAAAAGGTTTCATATCAGTTCCTTAGGCCACAGCAACAGCCAAGCAGACCCAGTGACTGCTCAGTGCCAGTACCATTAGATGTAAGATGGCCTTTTGTGTGAGCAGATCTGAGTTAGAAAAGCAGATGCTGTTCACTGGTCCTTCAGCTCAGGCATGTGAGTAGCTGGCAGTGGGAAGGCTCTTCAAAATACCTATGCAGTGACCTGCACAGGAGTTGCTGGTGTGGAGCATGCCCATGCATCTATACCTTCATCCCACTGAAGAACAGGCATAGGAGCTGCCTATCTTAACCAAGTAAGCAAACAGCTTGGCCACCAGGCAGAGCAATGTGCAAGAGCTGTTTGAAGCCATTAGGAATGGGTGGTGGAGCTGGCGCAAAGCACCTCTGCCGTGGGGTTCTATCAAGATGTGGGGTTTACTTCTTGAGTTGCTGATAATCTGTGGTGAGAGTTGGTGTGTGTTCCAAGGAGGAACGAGGACATACTCTGAGTTTCACGGGTCAGTATCCTCCCTTGAAACACAGATTGGTCACAGGAAGTACCAGCCAAAAGCACTGACTCTTGTGTGGTGAGAAAAGAGGGTTCAGCTGCTGTGGTGAAAGCCACAAGGTCTGTGTGTGGGCTCAGCCTTCTCTGTGCTCCCTGTGCTTTGCAGCTATCTTCACTGGGGTCAAGATTACACATTTAGGTTTGCCTCTCGTGGCCAAAAGGTGCTGAGGAACGTAAAATAAATGAGACAGATACTCAGCTGATGCCACCTGGTGCAGGTAGGAGAAAGCCCAAATCACTGCCCTGGTTCACGTAGTTTGGAGACTTAGTTCTGAGCACAACCACCTTATTACAGCTAGGGGTGGTGCTAGCTGCAGAGCATCGTCACAACTCTTGCTGTGCTGCTTAGTTATGAAGACAAATTTCTCCTCCTTAAATGAGAAAAATGCACCCTCCACTGGGGCTGCCCAGCTTCTTGGCAGGATCTGAAAATCTGCCTGCTCTGCCTGAAGCACAAAGGCAGCCTGTGCTGGAGCAGAAATTCTTGCCTTCTCCATCCTGTCTGCAGAACACACTAAAACCAGCTCTGCCAAAACTCACCTGGTGCAATGCTTCCATTTCACTAGGATTCTGTTATGACAAAGCCCTCTTCCTGAATTCCATAAAGACTGAAGAATCACTTCAGCTGGTTTTATTCCTTCCAAAACCAGCTTGAATTTAGCCTGGGTTCCTGTCTGAATGAGGGATTAGGATGTTAGTCTATCTGGGTACTGTGTTGACCACCTAGAAGTGTAGGTTTGGGACATTAACTTTTCCAGAGGGTTGCTAGAAGTTGCTGGCTAAGGACGAGCCCAGCACACTTTCACTTCCAGGAACTTTTGCATTTGCTCTTTGCAAAGTAACTCAATGAAAAATCAGGGCAGAGCCATGAGCACTGAAAGGCAGAGATTTGACCATTCGGCAAGCAAAGTGTTGCTCTGATTTCTTCTAAAATGTGGCTTTGATTGATATCATGACTGAAAACTGCTCTGTGACTGATGGCATTTCAATAGTGTCTGTGAAGTGGAAGGACCTAAGGCTTCAGACCATCCATCATGTGTAGATGTTTACTGCAAGGGTTCCCATTCCTATAGAGTGATTTTCCTGGATGGGTTACAGTCAGAGCAGCATTCTCCTTGCCACCCCAACTCAGTTAACTGGAGAAACACAACGCTGCCAGCTCTGATGCTCTACTCAAGTTCAAGTTTTGTTTTAGAATCTGTAAAATGTAAAGGCCATGCTGAGGTACAGGGAGTAGAGGTGATGCAGACAAGTCCCCTGTCTTGTCTCAAAAGGCTGCACTAGAGGGGATCACAGGAGATCACTTGGTGCTTTGTTTAATCACAGCAGGACTGGAGTTTGGCCTCACTGTTGAGGTTAGGGGTGGTTATGGACTGGAAAAGAAAGCCACAAGTTACTTTGCTCCAAGCAGAGTTCATCTCTAGTGAGGGGATTTTGTTACTGAGGAGGAAGGTGCTGTTAATGAAACATGCCTGATGACCCACCGGGGACTTGCTGCCAATTTGCTGCTCCTGTAAGGGCTCAGATGATGACATGGATAGGCCCACGATAAGCAGAAAGCACAGGCAAGGGAATTTGCCTTCTTATTCTGCTGTATTTAGTTTGTGATAAGTGGTGCAGTGCTATTTAATTTGTAGCTATTATGCACAGGACTGATAGAGTCTGCTTTTCTTTTGTAGATAGCAGAATGAGCAGGCAGGATCTGCCATAGACAAAAAAACAATCAAGGAATTCTTTGGGATCCTGCAAGCTGTTTGGTACATCCAGGCCAGTCTTCTGACCATCAGATTATTACATGGCTCCTGGCCATATCTCTAGCCAGGGTGAAGTTTCCTCTAGAGGTACAAACACACCTCTTAAGGAAAAGGAAAACATCCCACTGTGGCTAAAAATCAGTGCTCTGTCAGCTCCCAGGGCGCATCTCACCTGGCCAGAGACAGCTTCTGCTTCAGGCTCTTAGAGCAAACACCTCCTTAGGGTCCACCCCTCCAAAAAGAGACTGCAGACAAGATAGTTTAAAGGGTCTGAGACACCTCTAATAAACAATTAACTTCAGAGAAAAATGCGTTTTTTCCTCTGGAGATGTAGGCACAGTGACAGTGCATAGGATCAGAACTTCCCATGGCATTGGCCTGTCTCAGTTCAGAGGCATCATGACACTGTCCATGTGGCCCTCTAACAGGTGTTGCCATTACTGGTTACTGGCCACAGTCTCTGTGCTGAGTTTGTACGGCCCCTGGACTGAGGCTTGATAAGTTTGCTCTGTCTGAACTCTCGACCTGCCTGCAGCTTGCTTTTCCCTGCTTTAGCTGTGACAGCAAATTCTCTACCTGGCTGGGTGCCTGTGGCTAATTTGCTTTACTTTTGTTTACCTTTGTGTGGTACAACCACAGCTTTATGTAGACAGCAGTAATAAGAAGTTATGCTGTATAGAATATTTATGGCTCTGACACAGCCTTGTCATGCAGAGAAAGGCAGGCTTGGTATGATAGCAGAGGCCTTGGGAGAAGGAGACACAGGAGGGGCACAGAGACATGCAGGCATGGAGTGATAAGAGAGAGGGCAGGGGTGAGCATCAGGGACCCTGTGGCTGTAGACAGACAGCTCAGCAGTGGTCAGTTAAAGAAATGGAGATATGGAGATGGGAAAAAACCTGGGTTTAGAAGTGACTCAGAGACCACAGAGGTTGTATCTAATGTGAAAGGCACTGTATGATCAAATTGGGGTGCGTGGGGCTGCAGAGCAGCAAAGAATGAGCAGTGGTGTGCAAGCATCTTACCAAATATACAACAATGACTCAGCTTCCCCAGGTGCCAGACTCGACAGAAAACAAAGATCTCCCCTACCTTGGCATGAGAAAAATAAAACCTGAATGACAAACTGTTGAGTGTTCTTTCTGGCATGCCATCACCTATGGATGACAGCTTTAAATCCTGATCTTAGTATTCCTGATGTCTGAATGGCTTCTTCTGTTGGTGGAACTCTTACCTGTCACAAAGCAACAGGAATGAGAAGTTTGGTGTCGTTGCATAGGCTGAAGTCAGAGCAGTATTTCTAGCAGCTGTGTTGTGTTAGTTGAGATGTGGCAGGGTCTGAAGGAGCAGAAGAGGCCCAAGGTTCTTTTCTGGGTGCTAGGTTGGTACAGAAGTGACATGCTCCCAGTGCAGTTGAGTCTCTGCTGCATCTCTGGCACGCCTCTGTAATCCTGCCCTCTGTGGGTCTGCATGCAGCTGGGCAGCATGGCCGTGACTGAACTGTAGCTGATCAGGCTTTGGCCTGAAGATGCAGCATAATTAAGCCGGTGTAAGATTCCCCAGAAGGCAGGAGCAGCATTTAACAGGCTGCAGCTCTTTGCCATTCGTAGCACAGGAGGAGTCTGATTTCTCCTCAGGGGTGCTGCCCTGGGAGGTTTGATCTGACGTAGCTGGGCAAGCTCATGACCTCCAAAAAGCTGAATTCAGCTTTAAGGCACAAAAGCAGCTTCCTTCTTTCTGCTCATGTGAATGCACCAGCCTGGATTGTGGCCGTGGCTCACGTGCAGAGAGCAGCAGCAGCGAACAGTTAATTCTGTCCTGCAGAGGCAGCAGTGCAGGAGTCCTGCTTTGAATGTCACCTCACACACCAGCTACCTCCCTGCCTCTCATGCATGCAACTACTCACACATCCCAGAGCAGCAGACATTTTTTTGCCAGTTCTCCTGGACTCATCTATTTGAGCCAAAGCAGCTTCCAGGTGGTAAATGTGTCCCAAGAGGTGGGCAAAAAAGGCCACCCAGGCATTTCCAGATCTCGAGTGAGACAGCTCTCCAACTGGGGCATCAACAGAGCAAAATTTATGGCCAGTTCAGGGCAACCTCCCCTTCCTCTGAATGCACAGCGATGGGATTCCTGCTCTCCTGGGGGCAAATGGCAGATCTGGGACCAGTAGTGACCCTGGTGAACATAGCACTGTACAGAAGGCAATGCAGATATTTAGGGCTGTGTCCCTGCACTGAGTGAGGGAGAGAAAGAGAAGAAACAAAAGGAGTTATGTGATTTGGAATGGCAACCAAGAGCAGCTGCAGAATGGCTGCACTACTGTGTATTGAGACATTCCAAACCCACCTGGTTGCCTTCCTGTGTGACCTGCCCTAGGTGCTCCTGCTCTGGCAAGGGAGTTGGTCTGGATGAGCCTTTGAGCTCCCTTCCAACCCCTGACGTTCTGTGATTCTGTGCATAAATTTGCTCCTGACAAGATTTATGCAGTGGGTCTAGGGAACAATTTGTTGGGTTCTGGAAGAGAAAAGTAAGGGTCCTGCTCTAACACAGCTTTATGGCATCTATCTAGCTGGCTTGGAACATAGGTGGGACTTCCTGGAAGAGATGCTGATGCAGTTCGACAAGGTTTACATGAACTTTTGTGAGGTGGCAGCTGCAGAGGGTGGCAGTATGCTACTGGAGAGAGGTCCCACACAGACACCTCCAGCACTAGCACAGCTACCTGGCACCTAACGGGCTCAGGGTGTAAGGGGGCTTCATCATTTTCTGTCTGTCTCAGGGTGATCAGCCACTCCTTAATCTCTTTTGCCCTCTCATCATCATGTAAATGAAAGGTGGCATGTTTCTGCAAGAGGTTGTTAGGCTGCTGAGGCAAATATTCTCTATGTGATTGGCTTCAGAGTCCAAAGACATTCTCCATCTTACTTGCAGCCAACAGATAGAAAGAACCTGTGTGACCATACTCAGGGATGAACAGAAACCTCTGCATATACAAAACAGCATTCTTACTAGGCTTGATACAACCAGGTCAGAAACTTGGGAGCAATGCTGCATCATCTTTCTGCTCCTTTCTTCTGGGGGGCTGGTAAATCCCTGATACAGAGGCAGCTGCCTCCAGTGAAGCACAAGTGGGAAGTTTCCTACATAAAATGAGTCCAGTGCTGTTTTACTTGGAAATATCTTTTGCTGTTTTCCACTGCTGGTCTGCAACAAAAAAAAGACTTCATAAAGCAGTCCTGAGGAGGTAAAAAAGCTCTCATTTGAGCTCAGCTGTTCCAATTTAGTGTCCTCTGAGCTGTGCTTTTTCCCTCCCACTGTCGTGCTGGGAGGCAGCAGGAGGGAAGGCTGGGGAGGAAGGTTCAGGGCCAGAGCCCTTCGCTTGCATCTGACCTCCAAGCATGAGAACATGCCCTCAGCATCTGTGTGCTGCTAATGGACATAGGTAAACCTGGCAGTATGCTGATGACAGCCAATGGAGGGCAGCTTTAAACATCAAAATGCCTTTTAAAATTTAACCTGAAGTATTTAACCTCTAAACTCATAAGAATCTCAGCTTTGGTACTCTGTGTGCACTTGGGCATTTCTGGGTCTTTATCACTGGTGTCATTAAACTACAGGACAGTGGCAGGTGCCTCTGGAGTTGGAATGTTAAGATTTTAGATGTTCTAAAATAATTGTCTAGAATTATAAAACCATGCTGGACTTCTGGTCTGTAGTTCATCAGCTAAGCATTTCGCAACCACTGTGCTTCATCTTTCCCCAAAAGGGTTGTCAAGGAGGGTGAGATGAGGTAGGGATTGGTCTCTTCTCCCAAGGAACAAGCAATAGGAGAAGAAGAAATGGCCTCAAGTTGCCCCAGGGGAGGTTTAGTTTAGACATGATGAAAAATTTCTTCCCCAAAAGGGTTGTCAAGGCCTGACACAGGTTGCTCAGGGCAGTGATGGAGTCCCCATCCCTGGAGGGGTTTTGAAGCCATGCAGATACTGAGGGATATGGTTTAGTGGTGCCCTGGCAGTGCTGGGTTAAGGAGTGGACTGGATAATCTTCAGTGTCTTTTCCAAGCTAAATGATTCTATTCAAATTACAGGTAATGTTAATTAATTCAGGTAAATGCTTCTTGGGTGTTTTACAGGTAATTTTGGTGGGGTTGATTTTATGAAAATGAAAAAGGGTCTGTTTTTACTGGGGCACGAGAAGCTACCATAAATGAATGGCTCTGTTTCTCAGCTCATTAAGAAGGTAGCAGCTTGATGTTGCATTGTTACTGCTGATTATTTCTGCAGTGGGGAAATGCATGGCAATTCCTTGCAGGCAGTAATGATAGATAATCAGTGGTTTGAAAGATGTCAGCAGAAAGCCCTGGTGAATGGAGGAAGTTAAACAGTTGTAGTATGGCCAAGAGAAATACGAGATGCTACATATTGCTGTGGATTAGGAAACTGCTGCGGCCAGCCGAAGGCCTGCTCAATACCACACACACAGCAGTGCTTGTGAGCTCTGCTCCCGACCTAGCCACAAGTCTGCAGAAGTTTTCATCTGCTGTGTAATGCCTGTGACAACAATGTACAGGAGGGTGACCAGATGGGTTTGCACAGGTGCTGTGTTTGGACACTGGGACAAAATCTAGTATTGTCTTACAGGTGTGTTTAGAATTCAGCTGAACCCAGGATCCAGCAGCACCTTTGCACATCCAGAAAGAACAGTGCATAGTTCTGCAGAGATGAGGAGAAATGCCACCAGAAAGAGAACTGCTATGTCAAGACTGGCTCTGTTTGCTTACTATTCCTGTGACCATATTTAATCCAATGTAAGGGAGGTCTTGTGTTTGCTGCTGGAAAATTACAGTTCTCTCTCTTACAGCAAACAAGGTTTGCTTTCCTGTGGCCTGTGCCCAGATATTGCTTTATTAACTGAATTGTATTGTCTGCACTATATTAACTCCATTTGTTCATCATTCTCTCCTGCACGTCTGTGTTGCTGTGGGAGCTCTCAGAAAATGTGCAGAGGGAGTGTTGCTGGTTGTCTTGCAAGGCTGTGCTGGGATGGTATCAGGCTTTAGAGACAAGGAAATCGTTCCAGAGATTCTTGTCAAATAGGTCAGGGTTCATATCTCATAAGCTAAATGAAAGTAACTGGACAAACAATTCTGTTGTGGAAGAAGAGGTGCCCAAGGGTTGTGGCACAGGTCTGCAGAGTGTGCTGTAACTGTGGTGCTGAAGTGCCTTGCCAGATCTGGGCCTAAAGACAGGCTGCAGGAGCTCTCTGGGCATCCTTCTGGTGCTGCCATGAAAACAGAAGTGTGGCAGCTGAACATCCTAGGCCAGCCCCTGTGTGCTTTAGAAAGCACTAAATGCTGGCAAGGCAGGAGAATGCATCACCCCAGTGATTGCTGGGGGAACTGATTCCCCTCCAAAGCCACAGCCTTAGCCACCAGGAAATAGCACACTCTGTTTCTGAGAGCCCACTCTTTGCACTAAGAGCCTTAATTCTTTTGTAAGAAAAGGGTGCCCAGCTTTTGTGACTTCCTTCCAACCTCTAGTTGAGAGGTGTCCCTGCCCATGGCAGGGAGGTTGGAGTAGATGAGCTCTGAGATCACTTCCAACCTGTGCCATTCAGGGGCTCTCTGGTGGCTTTCACTGCATAGCTGCACTCTCTGCTTGCACAAATGCAGCCTATTTGTTTGCATGGGTCACTTAGGCCAGCACACCAACCACCACCTTGCACTCCCAGGCACACAACTGGCTTTTCCCAAGATATTTTTGGTGAAAGTGTCTCTATCCAGAGTAGTTTTCAGTTGGGGTTCCTGACTGATGTAATGCAGGGAGTGGCACCAACTTCATCTCCAGGGGAGGACAAATGAAAAGCTACCAGATAAAATAAATTAAAGGTGAAGAAAAGGACTGGGTCTGGTTGGAGAGCCATCACCTCTGGAGGGATAGTTTCTTTCTTTCTTTACTATGAATCTCTCTTGGTTCTGACTCTGCTCAGTGTTCAGTCTCCTGTGATTTGATACTTTTCCTTTTGAAATAGCCATTCAAATTGTGTGGCACTTGTCTTTAACCAAGTGTAGGGTTTCTTCTCTATACAGAATGAGTAAATCATATTCAAAACGATTTCTCCTTTCTCCTCAGCACACATTTTACAGAAAATTATTCCCAAGTATGCAGCTTTTTGTGTGAGGAAACAAACACATTTACCTGTTCTCAGGCTCTTTTATTACATAAGCTGGCATCTGTACACCAAAAAATGGTGACAAGACTAGCTATGGATCATGGAGAAGACCAAGGATTCTGTAGGACTGCTTGTTGGAAATGGGTGTTGTCATCTCACTGTCATGGTAATTACTCTGATGCTCATTCTTTTACCTGATAACTAGAAATTGTGGCATCCAAGGGGATGGCTTATGATAAACTCTTTCAGCATCTAGTGCCCAATGATCTCTGTGCTCAAGAACTGAAGGTTTAAGTTCTCCAGACAGAGAAAAAAAAAATCATATTTTTAAAAGAAAATTAATAAAAAGGCTTAAAATATCAACTGCTTACCCTGACCTGCCTGCAGAGGTGTAACTGTTTTGAAGCACAGTGTATTACAGCACCCAGGCAGTGTTTTGGCTTGAGCTTTCACAGTATTTTGTGAATGTAAGAAAAGTTCCCCTTGTTACCAGAGGCAGACGTGTCACATCTGTTGTACTAATTAGGAAATCAAAGTTTCATTTACAATTTTAGTCCTCAAACAGATTTTAAAGACATTTTCAGGCATTACACCTGCCTGGTGGTTACTCTGGCAAAGGTTTTACAGTCGCATCACAGTCTTGAAAAACATTTTCCTATCTTCATTGTTCCTTAGGGCAGGGTTTACATGAAGCAGAGAAATACTAATACCAGGAGAGGGCAAGGGAATATTGACTAAGCACAGGCTGCTTCCTAGTGCCCTACTAAATACAGTAAAATGAGGGAAGAAATTGGTTTCTGTAATTCTTCTCACTTCAAGATTTAAGGTATTTGTTAGTAGAGACAGCAAATTTCTCAGTGACAGCAACATGAGATTTTTGCACTCTCTGAGCCTCCTGGACTGTTTGGCAGATGTTTCCCACATAGTTCAGAGCAGGATCTAAGTCTCTGGTCTGGCAGAAGCTCTCCCTTCCTTCAGAGGTCTGTGAGCATGCTAAGGACAGCACAGACCTCACAGAATACACCCTGTGGAATGAGACCTCCAAGCTCATCCAGTCCAACCCCCAACCCAGCACTGCAGGGCCACCACATGTCCCCAAGCGCCAGCTCCACAGGCTGCTTGAACCCCCCCAGGGGTGGCAACTCCAGCACTGCCCTGGGCAGCCTGTTCCAATGTTTGAGAACCCAGAAATATTTCCTGAGATCCAGCCTGACCCTCCCCTGGTGCAACTTGGCACCATTTCCTCTGCTCCTATTGCTTGCCACCAGTGAGAAGAAACTGCCCCCGCCTTGCTCCAACCTCCCAGCCTCCTCCTGCCCCCCTCCAAAGCCATGTGCTCGTGTCCTGTGGAGCCTCATTTGGAGCTGGCTGAAGTGGCACAGGCAGTGCTGGTGCCAGCACGGTGTCCTTAATGGATGTGCCGCAGAAAGAGAGGGGCTCCATTAAACCAAAGTACAGCCTTTTAATTCCCTGCGGTCCTCAGTACTCACTTATCACTATCTCACAGCATCCTACATCCAAATCAAACCTGCTAGCTGCTTGGAGCTCTGGTTGTATTTAATTTAGTTAGTTAAGCAGCACCTCCACTTCTCCCTCCCAAGCACAGACAGGTTCCTTTCAAACTCTATCGAGTGGGCGTTTTCTTCCCTGACATGAAAGGGCAGCCACTTGGTAAGGGGGAAATGAGATTTAGGACACTGAGTTCATACCAGAGGAAGGAAAATAGAGCAGGGGGTTGAGAGAGGTACAACATTTATAATGTGTGTTTAACTCACACACATACATCTGTACCTGGAGAAATGGCATTAGCTGAACACCAGCTAGCAGCCTTTGAACCATTGGTGATTCCACAGTGGGCAGTTCTGCATCAGCTGCTAGGACTTCATGGGCTTTAGCAACTCTTTATTCTTCTTTTTTTTTTTCCTTGGGAAGAAAGAAAAATCTGTCCCTGGAAATCTACCAAACCCCTAAAACTAAATATTTTACCATGAATGTGAGTGATCTGAATTCAGATTTTTATGTGCCCAAGAGCTCCCTGATGATTTTGAGCAAGTGGCTCAGCAGTTGCCACGCAGAGTGCTGCAGTCCTCCACCTGTGAAGTAGGGCTCAGTGGGTTTGCTTTTAGGTCTCCATGTATTGTAGCTCACTCAGGACCTCTCTGAAGCTTGGGCTGGCCATGGCTATGTGTAGCACCTATCAAAATTAACTCTGAGGTCTGTGTTCTTTTCAGTCTGCCTGCTTGGACCCCCTTAATAGCAGTCCCTATAGTGGTGTGACCCTGATGAGAATTTAACTGCAGGCAAGAGTGGCTGTGGAAGCGGTAGAGGGTAGTGAGTGTGCAGCAGCAGGACAGTGCTGCACACCTTGGCAAAGGCAGCCAAGGGTCCTGCTGGGGTTTTGTCTTCTAAGAGCTGTTTCCTGGAGAATGATGCATGATGTCTGTGGCTTGCACTCAGGCAGCAGAGCAAGCCTGGGCTGACATGCTCCCACCATTGGGAGGCTTTTGCTTCACTAAAGTTTTGGGAAGCCCTGAGGTGAGATATAGCAGCTCAGACTCACCTGTGTGTTCATTGTGTTGGTGTTCCTCACAATGGGAAATGTGTTTCCCCTCACGAATCTAAGCTCAGTACTAGCTCTTTAACTTTTAGAAGATAACAAGTTCATTCACATCCTCTCCCCTGCCCCATGCCTTCCTGCCCTGGAGCACTGGCTGCAAGAGGGCAGTGGGTTCATCCTGGACAGCCACTACTGGCACTGTCAAATGAAACTGAAAAAAAGGAAAAAATTTTTTTTCCCAGAAGAGAAGAGCAGAGGAGGGGATTAGGTTT
Organism: Semnornis frantzii; assembly: GCA_013399775.1. Taxonomy (NCBI): domain Eukaryota; kingdom Metazoa; phylum Chordata; class Aves; order Piciformes; family Ramphastidae; genus Semnornis; species Semnornis frantzii. The sequence goes on along the minus strand of VWYK01083994.1, from coordinate 209,110 downwards.
GTTTTTGCTTTTCTTAAAGAAAGCAAAGATCTCTTGGCATCTGCTGACGAACCTTTAAGCACAGTTATTGCATTCCAGCTGCTGCAACCAGCAGGCAGGTCCTGCTGCAACTAGCAGACAGGTCCTGCTGCAACCAGCAGACAGGTCCTGCTGCAGCAGTGACATCCACACACCCTTAGGAGCTAATTCTCCCTAAGACCTCACTGTCCGCGCAAACCAAGGTGAACAGTAAACAGGTTTGGGCATTCGTGCTGAGTTAGGGCTGTTCTCTTGAGTCCTGTGGCTGTGCCCTGAGTTTAACTGATTAGATTAGAGGTTCCCTGTGGGCCTGTGGGATAAACAGCTTTGTATTACTTAAAGTTCACAGAATTCAATCTGCTGTTTTGAGAGACGAGGTCAGAAAATCTTAGAAAGATTCCACACACAACCAGAGGGTTTGGAGCAAATGGTTCCATTCCCCACGAATGACCTGCCATGGTGTCTTGTAGTTTATTTATGCCAGAGAGCAGGGATGGATTGATGTAAATTGTTTTGTTATTCCATTTTGACTTCCGTGATAATTGCTGATACCTTAGTGCAGGGTGGAAATATGGGATTAAGGCCCGGCAAAGTGGGGCAAAACAGCTTTGGGTTTTTTATTCCTTGGAGGCAACAGCAATTATAAACATGAGTCCACTCCTCTGGACAAATGTGTTTGCTAAAGAGAGTGAGTGTCACAGCTCAGGAATATCACCTGGGCACTGAGAGGTGCTGCTCTCAGACGCACACTGGGGTGAGAGATGATACATGGAGATATTATTTTGTGAGCCACTAGTCCTTTTCTCAACCCTAAGTTATTTCAAGAGATCCACAATTAATAGTTCCTGAAGATGAAAACAGAGGTTCTGACATAGAAGTAAGCATTTTGTAAAGCTGCCTCTTGTGCATCTCTCCAGGGATGGAAGCTTAGCAATACAAATTGGAACTGAAAAATAGAATGTAAACCAGACTGAGACAACTGAGCTGGACCTTGCCGAGCCGCGACCATCCCAGGATAATTTTCATTTTAGTGACCCTACATTTGTCTTCATTACTATCTTAAGGAACTGTTTTCTAGCACAGTGTTATGATGTATAAACTGCCCATACAGTTGACCAGGAGGGTTACAGGGCTGTACACTCTGCCAGGAGAAGTCTCTCATCCAGAACTCGGCAGGGCTGACCAGGCTCACTAACCCTGAGAGCTGTGTCCCAGTGGCTTTGCATTAACAAGCCTCATTGCTCCTCTGCCAGTGAGGTTGGTCTTTGTGAAACATAGATAGACAGAAGGTAGCAGAGGATCCCCAGACGTCCCACGGACAGATTGTGTGAGGGCACTAAACTGAGTGTTTGTAGATGTGGCCACCAGCAGCCAGGGACTCAGGTCACCTAGCGCAGCTCCTCTACTGACTGTGCAATGTACTCTGGCATGTGAGCCTGCCTTGAACCAAGAGTGTGCCAGTAAATCTGAACAGATTGACTGTTTTGATGAAAGCAAGAACAAAAAAGAGGGACAAAAGAAGCAGAGGGCTCTGAGGTGACCTCAGTGAAGAGCTGCAAATCCAAATTCTCATCCGCTCATGCCCAGTGTCCCATGCTGCATTCAGAAATCACACTGCTGCCTTTCTTTCTTCCATTGTGCTGGAGAACTTGAGTGTCCCCAAAGTACAGCTGGAGAGCTGTGAGGGGGCTCATCTTCCTTCTTCTGCTTTAGACCTTGTCCTCTAGAAGATGTCTCCTTATAGGCTGCAGCTCTAACTTCAAGTTACAATTGACACTCTGGATCACTTCCAGAAACATTAATCTCTCCAGCCCATGGACTTCTCGGCCATGGCTGCAGGCAGCCTCTGTGCAGGATGATACAGAGGCTCTGTTCCCACCCATGCAGAATCAGAAGGCAGGAGAAGGCTCATAGCAATAAGACACTTTTGGTGACTGTGCCCTCCCAGAGCCTGCTCCCACATCTGATTCCTGCTGTGACTGCCAGGTAACACCAGGAGAGGAAGGACCTGCTTTTGTCAGTGTGGCCCTTTGCTGACTGGGGCTGCTGCTAGGTCACTGCAGTGCAGAACTGTCTCTATTGAGGTATGGTGTTGGGAGTGAGGCCTTGCAAGGGCTATAGAGTGGCCAAGAAGGTGGGAGCCAAAGTCTCTTTCCGGCCTGAGGCAATGCTTCCAGTACACCGAAGGCAGTGGTGTGTCTGTATCAGAAGCAGCTGTCTGCCAGCAATACAAAGGGTATTGTTCCTTAATGTTTCTCGTGGAACAAAGGCACATGTGGGAATCGCAGGATGGGATAAAGGAACAGGGGGACAGCCGGGAGCTAGCAGGAAGTGGTAAAACCCTTTATATACTTTCTCTTCCTGTAGTAACTAAATTCATCACCTCTGATACAGAAAATGCTCCTCTGGCCAAGCCAGGGATCCGTAGTTTCAGATTCAGTTAAAAAATTGCATGTTTGATGTCTGGTTCCTCTGTGCCATGGATATGTGAGACTCCAATGAAAAGGCACCCAGAGCAGGCAAATTAGCAATGCCTTAGAAAGTGTGAAACCACGAATTATTCTGGCAAACCTGTTCTCCCCAACGTGTGCAGATAATGTGCATGCTGCTGCAGCAGCCAGCACAGCCCGTGGACTGCTGTATTACCTGCAGAACACTCAGGCTGATTAGGACCAAGTTTAATTTGGTACTAATCAGCTCCAGGCAAGTGGACCGCGAAATTAGCTTGACACATTAATTTTGTGTTTTATAGCAGGCAGCCCTGCCCAATTTGCCCGCCTAGTACCAGACCAATTTTATGTCTTATCTATATGTGCTCAAATATCTGTGTATGTATAGAGATAAATACAAAGCTCTTCAGCTGTCTCAGGCACTGGTGACCTCATGTAAGATGTTGCACTTTGCCTCTGGACTGCAGGCAGTCCCTCTTGGGCCACGCGTTTAAAGCATCAGACTTTCTTTTAGTTCCAGTCTGCTGATGGTGCTAATGTTTAGTGACAGTCACTCAGTACTAATGATCACCTTTGGGGATTTTCAGAGTGCTTGCCTCTTGCTGGTCACTGGTGAAATGTAATCAATAAATCTGCCAGGCAGGCTTTTTCTCTTGCCTCTCCTGTTGGAATTAAGTGAACATCACAGTAACAGATTTGTGATGGAGTCCCTTTGGCATCTCGAGCCCTTCTGGATGTGAGTGATGCTGGTGGAATGGTTATAGTGTTCCATTGAATGGGAAAGACATGGAAGAGAGCACATGAGTATTGAGATTGTTCTTGGACACAATTCTGAATTGGAGAAAAAGGAGGAAAGATTAAAATGGTTTTAAATTGTTGTTGTCTTTGGTTCTTACTTTTCTCCTGATGAACCTGCTCCTATTGGCTCTTCTCTCTGCCACTCATGTCTGTGCTGGCACAAAGGACCATTCCTTATTTTTCTTTTCCTGACAAGTTGTTCCAAACAGTTTTTCATCTCCACTTTGAAGTGGTGTGTAACTGTGTTTTACTAAATGTAATTTATCAGTGTTGTCAATAAAGAGTTACGAATCTTTCATCTGAATAATATTACAGAATCCTAGAATGGCGCAGGTTGGAAGGGTCCTCAGAGCTCATCCACTCCAAGCCCCAGCCATGGGCAGGGACATCTCTCAACCAGTCTTGGCTACTAAAGGCCTCCTCCAAAATGATGTTGTTCATTTTAAACCACAGCCCTCAGCACAGTGGCACTGGTTTCCATGAAGGGTTTCTTGTCTCCCCAGCCAGTGGGTGCAGTGTTCAGATAGGTGATCCACGTTTTCCTTGGAGCCGAGGGTGCTGTGCCTTTGACCAGAAGTGCAGCAACATCCTGCAAAGTACCAGGAGAAAATTCCAAGAAGGTTGAAGCTTTCTTCAGATTTTTATGCATTTTGAAGGAGAACTGCTTATGGAAGACAGAAGTCTGTCCTTGAGTGCTAAGAGGTAGTATCATTCCAGAGCTGTTTTGTGGTGGCGTTCCAGGGCTGTGGAGCAATGGCTAGCAGCATCCTGTGGGATAGTGAGTGGATGTTTCCCAAAGCTTGTGGCACTGTCATAGAGTGAAAGCTCCCAGGCCTCACAAAAGCAGCAGTGGGGGAAAAAATATCAGAATAGCAAAGGGTTTGTTTGTCTGCCTTCTGTTGCTTTGCTTTGCCAGTGGGGAAGCACCTGGTTTGTCTTTCTGAAGCTCATTAAGCCTTTCTGAGAGCTGACAATTTAAAAGCTGAAATCTGTGACTAAACAGTTACCATAATTAAGGTCTAAATGTGGTCTAAAATAGCTACACCTGGGGAAGTTGCAAAATAAAGAAAAATTAGTCCTCTCATGGCAGTCACCTCCTTATCCTGGCTGATTGCCTACCATGCTCTTCACCATACCCTGAGCAGCCAGAAGACAGTTGGCTCAAGCACTTGTTCTCATCAGTAACCTTCCTAACGTGAGCCCTTTGAACACCTCTGCCTTTGAGAGCAGCAGCAAAGGAGCACAGGAGCTGGGGTCATGCTGTGCAGGTCTGGCTGCCTGCAGGATTGTGGCCAGGAGACTTCTATTGTACTCCACCAGTGCTGCTGGTTACTCCTGCTGCAGCACCCAACTCTCGCCATGTCTGCCTTGTTATAGGTGTGTGGGCGCCAGAGAGAAACCACAGTACCAGAGCCATGGCACAGAAGTAGGAGGCAGGGGGCAATAGGTTACCTTCCCCTCAGCTTGCTATAAATAGATGTGAAGTTTCAGTAACTCTCATAGAAGTGACTCACACTCTGCTTAGTCCCTGTAGGATGAGAGTCAACTTTTTGGCCAATTAAGAAATGCAAATGCTATGAACTTGCAGGCAAAGTGCAGTTGTGCTGAGTAGGGAAGGGAAGTGCAAGAGATGTGATGAGTTTGTACTGCTTTATGGTGTTCTGGTGGTGCCCCAACTCCTGCAAGGCCAAACTGAATACTCTTGAAGATTTAGGCCTGTTTTGACACCATTTTCTTGTACAAGCAACTACTGTAACTCTGCCAATAGAAACATTTCAGATCCCACATCTTTCTGAACACATTGATCACAAATGTCATGCACTTTTCTTAAGCCAAAGGTAAGCAAACAGTGAACCCCCAAAGGGCACATGTGTAACGAAGCCTCTCAGAAGCAGAGCCTGGGCATAGGCTGTGAGCATATGCACATACGAAATGTGCAGCACCTACGTTTGTGTTCTGTGGCACCCCTCATAGATGAGCTCTGCCACACGCATGTGAACGAGCAGCAGATGGCTTTCAAAAAATACTGCTCTGGATGCTCTTAAAATACATCTGACAAGAAGTGATTCCCCTCTTCTGAGGAGAACTTCCACAGATTTTCTCCCCATGTACTACGATGTTTTAATAATTTTTCATCAAGACGTTCGTTGTTGTCAAGGGTTAGGGCTGGGTCAGCGACTGGACGAGGGTCAGCTGCTTCCCAGTGGCAGGAGAAAGGGAATAAGGGAGAGAGAGGAAAGAACACTAAACTCCTTTAATGAAAATAATAGCAATAAAATTGCATCTATGCAACTACATACTGAGCCAAAGGCAAACTCCACCCTCTGATGGCAGTTAGTCACTGTCACCACTGACGCTGTGGTAGAAGTCCTGGACTGGACTCAGCAGCAGGTTCAGGGGCTGCTTTCTGGAACTGGATTCAGAAACTGCCGGGTTGGGATCAAAGGCAGGACAGAGTCCTCTGCAAATGCCAACCATTTGAAAAAGAGGCTTGACCTTCATGATCCCTCAGCTTCCACTGAATATGCCACCCATGGAATGGAGTCCCTCAGTTTAGGGTCAGTTTAGGGTCACTCGCCATGTCCAGGTGTGGCCTTTTACTCTTCACCACCACATAGTACACAAGATTGAGCAGTAACCTTAGTCTGCAGACCAACCCTTGGTACTACCTAGCATCCTGCAGAGTTACCACCGATAGAGGCAGGCACTGGCTGCTGTTAACTGCAGAAAGTGCAGCTCCTCAGAAGAGGCTGAGCTGAAGAGTGAAGTCAGTGAGCAGAATCTGTGCTGTTCTCACCTGACCCAGGGACAGCTGTCTGGACAGGTTAGCATGCTGAGGCTGCTCAGTTAGCCCCCAAAACAGCAGAGAGAAAAGCTTCCATCAACCTGGCCAGAGTGCAGTTTGCCATGGAGAGACCTACTGTCCACCAAGGCAGAGGGACCCTGGAGGGTTAGACACTGAGCTTTTAAAAGCCCAGTGAGAGAAACATTGCCAAGGTTACTCCCATTGCTGCATCCTGCCATGGAGTCTTTAAGGAAACCACAACAGCATCACTCTGAGATGGCAATGCATGACCAGCCCTGTTCACCTCTGCTCAGCCTTGCCCCCAGCTCAGCCATGCCAGCCACCTGGCAGAGGGGCTGTCCTGTAATCTGAATTACTACATGGTGTAGGTTAGAAATACACCTCCTGCAAAGGAGAGAGTTGTACTTAACTCAGAGCTGTGACCGGAGCAGACCTGCACGGTGAGGATAAAGACCATGCGTGGGAAGAGCTTCAGCTTGGCTTGTCCCTGGCACTCTCACCCTCCAAAAGGTCAGCGAAAGGAGCTGTAAACAGCAGATGATTTATTTCTGCTTTGTTACCAAAGTGTTTCTTTTTGACAGTGGTGATAAATTCCCTGACAAGTGAGACTTCTGACCAGGCCTAAATCGGTTGTGTGATGCAACAGTGCTGTGCCTCGGGAAGAGCTGTGGCTGGGACAGCACTGTGCCACCACCCTGCCAGCACCACCCTCTGCAGCAGGCACCTGTGCTCGGCAGGAACCATGCCAGGCAGAGCTCCGGGTACTCCTGTGCTTGTGATCCTGCTGGCATGCTGCTAGGAAAGGGAAGGCTGGCTGCTGGGCTGAGGTGTTCCTGAGCAGCACAGCAGGGCTGCACAAGGCTTGGCTGCAGCTGTGTGATAGGCAGCTCCATTAAGGCTGCTCCTTCCTGCTTGCCGTGTCTGGGTTTCGTCAGGCACAGAAAGTCCTGCTGCCAACACTTGAGAGGGCATAAGGAGAGCAAAGTCAGTTGCTCACAGGAGTCCAATAGGAAATACTGATGGGATCAGGCCCCGGGACTGAAAAATCTTCATTAAAAGGTTTTCATTTTTCATCACTTCCATTCAGCCCTGTCACTCTCCTTCGATAGCTCATGGAATTGACTTCAGCTGAATAAAGATTCCATGGGAATGCAGTGAGTGATGGATTAGCCCAGGACATGGGAGAGGTATTTTCTCTTTCCAGAGCACTTTGCTTTGGTCTCTTTACAGATGACAATTACAGCGTTAGTGCAGGCTGACACTACAGTGCTGCAAATATTCCATGAAGTACTTGTGCTGGGTTTCCCCCCACACTCCATTTTCACCACCTGCATGTATGCCAGATTATTTTTAATGCAGTCCAGCTTTTTTTTGCCCAGTATAACTTTCAGAGTTGCAGTAATTATAAGCCATTAAAATGAAACAACTTATGAAATGCAGATGCCAACTGATAACATAAACCAGTGCTTGTGCTGTGTTACTGACTGGGCATGCATTATGTAATTAACAATTAGAACAGGCATTCCTTCAAGCCACTCACCTTTATATAGGGCTGAACTTCTTTCCCAAGGGATAAATTAAGAAAGTGCAAAGGTGCACACTTTGGGGGAATCACAAGGAGCGGGAAATTTGGGGTAATGACACACAACTTTTGCAGGCAAGTGTGTCCAGCAGTGCAGGACATGCTGGGGGCAGGCTGGAGCATAATTCTCTACAGGTGATGACTTATTGCTGTGGATATCTACATAGGAGCAGGACATAGCTCAGGCTGTGTGACACAGACAGAATGCACAAGGAAGGGATTTGCTCTCGCCTGCTGCTGTTTTGACACGAGTGTTGCATATTTCCATGTTAACATAAGAGGTATTTCCATATGCTCTACAGTTTATTTGCAGTTATCCATCCTGAGGCCATCTGCCCAGACCTTAAAGGACAAATACAGAAGCAAAGAATGATTTGACCTGTTCTGAGAGAGCATTTTGTAGGGGAGCTGACTTCTATGGACGTGCCTGTGTTAACAGCAAAGCCAGTTCCACTGTAAGCTGACAGCTGCTGAGAGAGAAACTGTTATCTGCCCATCCTGGGAGGGCTGATAACAGCAATCTTCATAGCATCTAAAACCTGTGCCAAAGGATAAGGAAAGGAATTAACACCCTTAGAAAGGAAAATCATTGCAAGCTACTAGCAGGTAAATCAGCTTTCATTAATGTGAACCATGTTCATGGGATGTAAATCTAGAGCCACCCCATTTCCTTTGTCAGACCAAACCCCTTTGGGTCCAGTCCTACAGACAAAAAACCAAGGGTTTCTAAATGCACCTTCCTTTTGCTTCCCTTCTCTTCCTTTTTGGTTTTTTTTTGTTTTGTTTTGGTTTGGGTTTTTTTTGTGTTTTTTTTTTTTTTTGTGTGGTTTTGTTTTTTTGGGTTTTTTTTGTTTTTTTTTTTTTTTTTTTTTTTGTTTTTTGTTTTTTTTTTGTTTGTTTGTTTTGTTTTGTTTTTCTATGTAGAAACCCAACAGGGCCTGGAAAAAAATGCCTGAAACAATTTAGCTGTGCATCAAATGAGCATCTCACATGTTTTTGTTCCATAAAATAAAACTGCAAAACCTGCAGTTACAGTAACAGTGTTTGGATGAAAGCAAGGAAATGCAGAGTTAAGTGTCCTTTAACTCAACTCCATTGTGTCTAGAGAGATTGCACTTTGCAGCACTTCACTGTGCCACCATCTCCATCCCTGCAATCCCAAATACAATGGGCTGAAGTAAGAGTGGAGGGAAGCATTAACTCTTTGTTGCTGTGGCTGCTGTCAGGCAGTCTGGTGATTTCTGTAGTAACTTGCTGAAAAATGATTGTAAGAAGGATATAGCTGCTGGAGTGAGTCCAGAGGAGGCCACAGAGATGATCCAAGGCCTGGAGCAGCTCTGCTATGTGGACAGGTTGAGGGAATAGACTGCTCAGGGAGGATGTGGCTGCCTCCTACCTGGGGGTGTTGAAGGCCAGGTTGGATGAGTCTAGTCAAGAGGTGTCCCTGGGCATGCTGGGGAGGTTGGGTGAGATGAGCTCTGAGGTTCCTTTGGTGATGCTATGAAACTGCTAAGTCAGATCTTGGCAGTGCCCTGGGTATCCAGTGTTCTGATTAAGAACAAACCACACAAACCTGCAGCCAAAATGCTACAGCACAGCCCTGTTTTTACTCTTCTTATTATCTCAAATTGTGTCTCTCGTATTGCCAGCCCTCAGGCAGCAGGAGTGTGAATATTTCATACATATCCTTACACACACAAAAATTTACATCCATAATACATTATGGATCCTTTTACTGCCATACATAATATCCCACGTGGTGATTTCTTTTCCAGGCCAGGGCTGGTGGAAATGGCAAATCTAATCTGAGTTCTGGCTGTAGGCAATCTGCTGTTGAGCTGTTTGCCACCACAAGTGGGGTGTAACAGAAGCTGTGCACCAGTTTGGTGCAATAAAATGTGCTGCTGGGGCTCGGAAGGAGCTCTGACCACGTGCAGTGTGGTGTGTCTGCAGCTGCTGACAGCAGTTGCTAGAGCTGCAAAAGCCCCACGATCCCTTCTGGCTTGCTGCCACAAGTGTTTGAAGTAGCCCATCAGGGACCTCAGCTGTCCAGTTGCTCTGCAGACATGGACACCTCCAGTCTGCTGCACCTGACCAAGTGTGCACCTGAGTAGATACTCCCGTGGGCTCCAAAGGGAATGAGAGTGACACTGGGATCTCTGAAGAGCTCAGCCCAGAGCCTCCTCTCCCGAGATGATGGCTATCCTAAAGCTGGGTGCCACAGGGTTGGCAGTGGAGGCAAAGGTGGCACGAGGGGAGTGAATCAAGGCCACACGGAGTCCTCCCTAAGCAGCTCGGGGCAGACCAGAAAAGGCTGCCTGTAGGCTCGTTGTTAGGCCATGCTACTCAGGGCATAGCACAAAACCCTTCACACAACTATTCCCAAAGCAGCAGCTTGATTGTCAGTGTGTACTGCCCACCCAGAGCTCCTGCCACGGCCTCACAAAGTCAGGCTGCAGGTTTGGTGCCAAAGTTCCTGGTTCCTTTTATTTCTACCACGTAGTTTAACTTGAGACCCTTCTGGCCTTGAGCTGTATTTGTGTGGTTGTGGATACTGAAGCATGGGAAGTTGAAGTGACTTTGTCAAGTGACTTTCATTGCTTGGGTAGGTCTTTTATTACTTTGACGACTGTGGAAGGGATAGGAATTAGACCTTGATGTTGAGCATTCAGAGGAGTACTTCTCTTCCCTAATAACTGAGTGTAATGCACTGCATTTTTGTTTGGACAACTCACATTTGATTTTCAGTTCTCCCATCTTTAGAGAAAGGAGTGCTCTGGATTCTGAGCACTCAGCCTCTGAAAGTATGCAAGCCAGTGTTTCTATCAGTGAATAGGTGTTAGAGGCACTGAAAACATCCACTCTGATAGGCACCTTTACAGCAAGGGCTGAGACAGGAGGGGAAATGGCAACTTCATTGTTCCCATCTGAGCTGTTTTTCCCAGTGACTTTTTCTTGTGCTTCTTTTACAGGCTGAAATCGACTGCTGTCTAAGCATGTGTCCTATATAAAGGGCATAATGGCTGAGAATAAACATTAAAGAAGTGACTAATCCTAAAATGAGCAGCCAGGCCTCAGTAATTCACTGGGTGCTCCTCGCAGTAATATTAATAATGCAATCTTCCACTGAAAAGCTAGTTTGCTACCAATTTTATTTCAAGGAAAATAATTGACACTTAAAACTTCATCTCTTCTGCCTTGCTTCCAAATCTCTTACAAGTTAAGCCAGGCAAATCCTTAGGATGAGCAGTGAGCTATGGAGCTTTTTACTCCCTAGGTCCCACTCCAAACATAAACCAGGTAAAACCGCTGGTGATTTGGTGGCAGTTCAATAGTTTACCTCGAAGCATCTGGAAACCTGCTGCCAGTTGCTGGGGAGCAGATGTCTCTGGTGGCTTCTGAGGGCATTTCCTTGCAGAAGGGCTGGTGTAGGGACAGTGTGAGGCAGCGTAGAGAGGGGCCAGGCCACTGCTGTGTGTTTAGTTTATCAGCTATGGTGGCAATGAGATTTCCGTTTCCGCGGCTGTCAGTCTAGAGTGTTTGGTGAGCAGTAAGACTTCCTAGGCAGGAGGGTCAGGCTTGGTGCTGCTGGTGTTTGCAGCAAAAGTCAAGGTCAAGGCAGAGTCCTTTGCCTTGCTTTGCTCTAAAGGTGCTTCCAGGTGCTGCCTGCCTTCATGATAGCAGTCAGGAGCATTGACATCATTTCTCCAGCAAGAGGAAATGGCCAGCACTGTGCTAATGTGCTCACAGCAAGAGCAAGCTCTCAGTTAACAGGAAAGATGTGAAAAAAGGTTTCTGTTTTCTTCCTTGACGTAAGAAAACATTTTTGGATGTGGTTCACATTTCAAAAACTCTCTGTGATCTGTTAGTTTTGTGTGGAAATGTGTCTGTCTCCTGGCACTCTATGGCACCTGATACATCCAAGCCCACTTTTCTTCAGTGTGAATTCTTTGGGGAATAAACATGTTTAACAATGAGCACTATCATCTGTAGACTGATGAAGTTCTTAATTGGCCTCCAATTAAGCCTAAGATTATTGAGAATGCTTTAATTTCACTTAAAAAAAAGCCAAAAGCAAAAAGCAGAATTCCACTTCTGAACATGATAGAAGGCCAGATGGAAAGGGAATGTCCTGCTTAGTCTTCTCTCCGTGTCTAGTCTGACTAGTTCTGCAGGAAGCCTCTGTGGGTTTATGTGATTGCTTTATATACTCATTAGTGTTTGAGAGTCAGTGTTTTTTAGCAGTAGTTTTGTTTTACTGATGAGATCAGTAATCCTAAATCCTTGAAATTCAGCTGTGAAGCAGAGCAAGTGAAACCTGCTGTTGTGAAAAAGGGTCACTGGACAGCAAAACCAACACTTTTCTAGGAAAGGGAGAGTATCAAATAGCTGGGGTGGGCTCTTGCTGCTTTTGACCTGGAAGAAAGGTATCTTCACTATTGGTCCAGGCTTCCTTTGACCTGAGATGGGCTGGAAATACACTTTGGTGGGCACAGCCTACTTCTGAAGGGCGTAGCTTGGGGCACTTCCAATCACTGAGCAGTGCCCTGCCCTCTGTTTGGCTAAGCACTTGCTCTCAGTCTGTTCTTCTAGCTTTCTGCTTGGACTTGCAGTGATTTGGGCAGCATGCACCCCTTTCATGTGCTACCTTTGTCTTACCTTGCCAGACCCCATGCTGACGTAGCACAGGTGCCACCAGTGTCCTCCTGTCCACTACCCTTGCAGTGGGGCAGAAACTGCAGCCCAGGAGGAGGGAGAAGGCTGTGGCTGGTAGTCCCTTGCTTTGCCCTAGAAAGATGTGACCAGACATGTCTGCCGGTTTCCCACCCTCCTTATTTCTTACAGTTGTTTTCACTGGCACATTCTCCAGACATTACCCTCTAGTCCGTAATCATTCCCTGTGTCTGCACTCCAGGGGCCCAGAGCCAAAGAGAGCCAGGAGATCAAAAACGACTTCTTTTCCCCATTGTTATTGACAAGGGGGACACACATACCTTCACTGGGTCCCTAAACAACAAGAAGAAAAAAAATCACGAAGAGTGGCTGCCACTGCTCAGTTTAAATCCAAACTGTCTGTTAAACCTCTAATTATCAACTTGCCTTGTGGGTAAAATGGTACCATTCAATTATTGGGTTTTGTTGGCTTGTCAGCTGCAAAACACACATTATCACTGCTTTTCAAACCAGCAAAAAGAGCAGAAACTCTGCAAATTGCTTTCTAAACGTAGTTACTTTAAACCTCAGCCTTCTCTGCAGCCTCTCAGCAATTGTGTAATGCCATGTTGCATGCAAATGGTATTTAATGTAGGTATTCCGATTATTTGTTTGGCATTATGTAATTTTAGTGAAATCATTTTCTTTGTTGCCATGTCTCACATGGTTCAGTTTGACACATTCAGCCTAGCATGTTAAAAATAAACACACACACACACACACACACACACTTACCTGCACACATTTTATCAAGCCACTGTAAACACCAGCAAAACTTGTCCCAGTGCTGGTTAGCGCTCTGCAGGTGTGGTGAGGGGGGGAACAAAAAACAGCTCTTCAAGAATGATCTCAGGGCTGATTGTACTTGACAAGGTTTTTTATGTAGTTGTTTACTTAGTTAATCTGGGAGGATATAGAAGCCTCGGTTATCAGTGATTAATTTATTTCCCCTTTACTTGTGTGTAGTGCTGGCAATCACTGGCAGCAAGCACTGCAGCCCACCCCCTGCCCGCGCTGCAGCCAGCACAGAGGCTCCGTTGTACAGCGGCAGCGGCTGGAGCTGCACTGCTCCCGGGAAGGAAGACTCAAACGTTCGCATCCGGCTTGGCTGCGAACCTTTGGGTGTTTCGCTTCCTTAGCGTTCGTTATTCCATTCCGATCATGTGGAGTCTGCTTTACTGAGCTGAAGAGAGCTCAGGATGCAGGATGTTAAAACGTCTTCTGCCCTACTCAGACTTCTCTCTGCACAGCCCCGTGAGTGAGCTCTGCCATAAACAGTGATCTGCAACTCCATCGCTGGTGGCAAATTTATTTTTTACTGAGCTCCTCATTTGTGAGCAAGGCATCTTACCAAGGTGGGCTGAGTGACAGCTCTGCTTCAGCCTTTGCATCCTGTATTGCTTCTGCCACTCTGTAGGACCTTGCAGGCAAGGACTCTTGGGGAGTGCTTGCTTTAGCCAAAACAGTTTTACAGTATCCCAGCACACATTAAGATAGAGAGCAGCACCCTTCTGCTCCCAGTGAGAAACTTCTTTGGGTTTATTTGCAAAAAGAAAGCTACACGTGTCTTATCCTTCTTGAACCAGGTCTTAGTCTCCCTTTCAAATGTTAAAAAGAGTAATTTATTTATTTATTTGGGGGTCAAAGCTAGATTTATCGTGCAATTCTGCTTTAAAGAGCTACCAGGGAAATGTTCAGTTTAAGGACATAATCTATTGTTCATCTCTTGCTATGAGAGGCAATACTTTGCTGAGAACAAGCTGGGTCCTTGAGTTGCCAATTAGAAAATCTGCTTGCCTTAGGCAAGCTGTAAGAAGAATATTTCAAGGCTGGTTTAACCCCTGGATGGGCTTTCCTTTTAATTCTTACAGTGCTGGCATGAGATTATTTTTTTCCTGCATGAAGCACAGCAAAGCAGAAGTACACACAGAGTGAGTTTCCTCGAAGTTTCCATCTCTGATCATTGCCTGCCCTTACTCAAAGACAAATGAGGGTTTGACTTCTATTGACTGAGAGAGACTGCAAGGGGTCAGAGGCAAGGAGATGCAGCGAGGCCAGGCAGCCAGCAGAGGCGAGTCACACCTCATTAGTAGGCATGCAGGTAGGAGAGCTTTAGATTTGTTTCGGGCCCCTTGCAAAGGTGCCTTGACAGCTTGAGTTATGCTGACAGCCTCTCCTCAAAGGGAAAGAGAGTGTCAGGCAAGAGAGATGAAACATGTTTCACTGTCACCCTCCACACAGCGTAAATGGATGGCCCAGCATCTCGCCATCAGCGACGTTCCCATCTGGGGAAAAAATGGAAGAGTTGAGTTTGATGTTATAAATCACCATAATTTGTTACAATTTCCAAAGACAAATATGACAGGGTGGAATTACTTTCCGGTGCTGAGACAGTCATTTGCAGAAGCCATAAAGTGCCAGTATAAATCTGAGGATGAGATATATTTAATCTGAAGAAACACAGCACAGTATCATCTCAGTATATTGTGTTTACCAAGAACTTAGCTGCAGCGTTACCCTGCTATGGCAAGCTGCTCATTTCATTTCACCCTTTGAAATCAAAAGTACTGTTTTATAAAAACAGTAATGACATAGCAAGAGTCTTTTGTATGTTTTGCATTTGCTCTATTGAAAGGCAGGAATTCCTGCTACATCCTCCAAGAAAATGATGCAGTGCTCACTTTTGAGAGCAGGAATAGTTTGGGGGTTAACAAGTGAGATTACAGAGAGGCAAGGCACTGTTACACGCTCAGCTGGGCCTCTTCACACCTGTTCCTGCTTAGCAGCTCTGAAAATAACCAACCTGCTGATCTGCCATGCATTTTGCAAGTGTCCAGGTCACAAGCTTTACTCCCAAAAGCTGTATCTTGAAACCCGTTTTTTTTTTTTTTCCCTCTTATCATTGATGAGCACATAATCCAAGGAGACATTCTGAAGACAATTTGCTGGAAAAAAATCAGAGCTGAATGGAAGGTGTTGAGCTGTGATGTGTATGTGGTCACAGTCTAGATCATTGATTTTTGTCTCTTCTATAAGCAGACAGCATCAGCAGTGGCACACAGAAAGGAATGTAAGTGTTCAAAGTGTAGAAGCTGAAATTGCTGATCATTGCCTATATGCTCATGGGGAGGTTGCTTAGCAGGTCTGTGCCTTGATTTAACCTAATGGGAGGACATTGCTAAGCCTGCTCTCTCTTATTGTAAAACTGAGGCCCCCCCTAAGTAAAATGATCTCCAAAAAAAGGTACAAAGGCCTTTTTAATATTATTCATTTTAATAGCAGTCTTTATTTCTTTATTATTTCTATTTTTTAGAATGCCAGCAAATAAGAAAATAGGTCTAAATGCTGATTTGGAACATACTTAGATAAGCCTTTCCCAAGCCTTGGACTGATGCTTCTCTAAATCCCAGCACTTTTAAGGCAGCGAGTAGATGGTGATAGGTTCACCCATTGCACATTTGGGTGTTATCAGGAGAGGGATGAAACACCTTTCAGTGTTGCAGTCGCTGCTGAATAAATCAAGCCTCAGTGATGCAGTGTGATGGGATGAAAATCTCACAGCCTGCCGAGTCACTCACTCAGGCATGATCCAACTGGATCACCCTCTTTACAGCATGCTCTTAGCTGGAGCTCTGCGTGTGTCAGCTCGCCGTCCTGCGTGAAACTGGCAGGTGTGAGCTCGTTGGAATGACGGCGGCATTAGGATGTGTTAAGTACAAAGGAGGTGCTGCTGGCCTGCCTCTGCCCGCTGGCCCGTGGATGGAGTTAGGCTGGTTTCAGCCCTCCAAGGGTCATTCAGGAAATGTAACACACAGCAGCCCACAGCAATTCCTTCTGCAGCCTGAGCTGTTGGTACTGCTGAGCTCCGGAGCTCTGCACTTGTCGGTGTGTCCAGAACACAGCAGTCACAATGCAGCATTCGTTGTCCTGCTTCTGTTGGGGTTCTCTTTTGTTTCTTAAAAGAGGAGCTCATGCGAGCTGCTACCACCCATGAAAAGCAAGATGTGCCTGTGAAAGGCTTGTCTTTCAGGAGCATGCCAACTGGCATGGCTGCCGGTGCTAGGGGACCTGTGGTGAGTTTGTAATCCTGCTTCAGAGAGAAGGAAAACCACAGGAGCACAAGGGAGCAGTTTCCTTTTCCCTGCTGAGAGGACGTGTCAG
Source organism: Semnornis frantzii (assembly GCA_013399775.1). Taxonomy (NCBI): domain Eukaryota; kingdom Metazoa; phylum Chordata; class Aves; order Piciformes; family Ramphastidae; genus Semnornis; species Semnornis frantzii. The sequence continues at coordinate 192,582 of VWYK01083994.1, read as the reverse complement.
TAGTATGTCTGGCTGCACAGGTAGCTTCTGGTCTGCTTCAGAAGATGCTCTCATGTGTTTCCCATGCCTCTTCTGAAGGTACACTCTCTGTGTACAGGGGAAAGGGTTTGTAAATTACTGCAGACATTAACAGCTGACTTCCAGCCTGAGGCAGAGGCTAACCAAGGAGAGGTTCGACTCTTCCTCCTGTTGTGTGTTGGGCACAGAAGGAAAGAAGCAGTTCAGCATCTCTCTGCTCATCACCCAAGTACAGCTTCAGAGAAGTGATATTGAAAGGTGCTCACACACACAACATACAGTCTGCCCACGGGAACACTGCTAAACTAGACATGAAAGAAAGAGGTGGGCAGAAGTTGCACCTTGTTTCCTACAGCCTGGCTTAGACTGCCTGAGCAGTGGTCCAAACGCCTGTTGTGGTTCAGGCCCAGCTACGAGTTGAGCCCCACTCACACAACTGCTCCACCACTGCCATGCTTCCCCCTCCCCAGTGGAATGGGAAGGAGAAGTGGAAGGAAGAAGCCCCAAAGCCCTGTGGGTTTAGTTAAAGAGGGTTAGAACAGTACAAGGAGATGCCACCACACACTGCACCCCCACTCCTGAAATGTAAAGAGAGAGAGCAAAACCAGAAGGAAGCACAAGGGATGACCGGGGACAGCCATAGGTCAAATGCCCTCTTTGTGCCAGCCAGCCTGCCCTTCGTGTGGCAACCATGGCAGCAGCCTGCTATTCAATACCCATTGACTGGTTCAGCTGCCTGGCTTGGCTTGTCTCAGCTTCTTGTGAAGGAACCCAAAAAAACTTAATCCTATCCCAGCTGAACACAGCACAACCCCAAGAGCAGTGCAGGGTTGGGTGGGATGAGAGGCAAAGTGAAGGGTCTGTAAGTGCCCTGCCAGCACCTGCAGATTACTTGCAGGGGGCTGCAACAGGAAGAGTGGGCTTCTGAGGAGCAGCTGGGGGTGCGTGCACGGCAGGGTATGTCCGTTCAGACAAAAAGTGACTTCAGCAGAAGAGGTGGTACAGCTGGAGCCTGCCTGTGCCCTGTGCAGCAGAGGTGGGCAGGGTTGGATGGATGCTTGCAGTTCTCCCAGCGTGACAGAGAAACACAAAGGCAGCAAAACATTCAAAATTCTCCGCATTTCTTCCTCTAAATTTCCTTCCTTTTTTGCCTCCGCACTGACCTTCAGGTTGTACCGAAACAAGCCTGGAAGCATTTCAGTCCTCTTTGCTGTGAGTGCTCCCCGAGGAAGGCAGCTGGAGGCTCCTCTGCGCGGCGGGCGGGAGGTAATCAGCCGGCCGGGGCACCCCGAGGTGCCGCACAGCCATTAACGCAAGGTGAGGAGGGCACAAAGCGCAGCTTCTGCTGAGTGCCACCGGCCGTGCCGCCGTGCCAGCTGTCCCCTGCCGATCCCACCTCTCTGTCCCCTCCAGGCTCAGACAACCTTTAACTCCCGAGCTGGCTCTGGGATTTTTGTTGTTGTTGTTGGTCTTGACGTCTTCAGTGTTTTAACAATGAAGTCCTTGCAGTTGTATCACTTCGTGCGAGCTGTTGCCAGGCCTTGTAAAGTGCTAGCAGAGTGGCAATGGTTTGCGGGCAATGTCAGCGAGAGGGAGAGGGAGCTGTGAGAGCAGGGAGCAGTCCGTGAGCTGCCACCAGTGCTCTTCAGAGCACTTGGGGTGACACAGAGCTGTCAGGGATCGCTGGTTGGTGGCTGCTGCTTCACCAGCTCAGGCTGGTCCTGCTACCAGGGCATCTTCAGCCTCACAGTTACCTGCTGAGGAACATCTTGGTCTTTCTGGTCGTTAGGGTCTGGATTACAGTCCCTGCTTTCATCTGACTGAAAAGCAGAGGCAGTGACAGGTTTGGAAGCATGCAACAGATGAAAAAGTTGCCCTGTGCCTACATAGCCAGTGCACCTCTTTCTCCTCCTCTACTCCAAAGCTGCCCTGTCTCCTCTCACACCCTGGTGTCAGCAGCACTACTCTAGAGGAATGCAGTTCTCTGCCAACCATTTCTGAGTCCAGGTGAAGCAAAGGGAATAGGTGAGAGAGGAGACCCCAGCACCCCGGGTGGCTTGAGTTGGTTCAAAGACCGAACACGGAGAGGCTGTCACCTGGCAGAGGATGCTCAGCAGCAGGAGGCCCCTGTGACTCAAGAGAAGGACAGATGCACAGTTGTCAGGAGCAGAGGAGCTGAGGCTGTGTGGCTTGACTCTCAGATCTGGTAGTCAGTGTCCCACTGCACATCTTTTTCCATCAGTCTGGACTGGAGGAAGCAAAGGTTGAAAGGGTGTCCTGTTAAGCTTTCCTGTGCTCTAGGGCCAAACTCAGTTCACAGTAATTTAATTTAATGCTAATTCAGTACCTAGCAATTGTACAGTCACTCTGAATGTGCCCTCTCATCAGTCTGCTAATAAAGAGCATATTCTGCTCTGAAAATTACCAGTGATGTGAACTCCATTAGGGTTCATTTTCTTTGGGGAATCCTGTTTCTGTCTGTGGTCTGCCGCTGGAGTTCTGCAAACAAACAGTTTGCCAGGGCAGGATAACCACGTCTGAGCTACAAGAAATGTATTTTACTTCTGAGAAATCTGAATACAGAAACATACAGCCTGAGAGGAGAACTCTTCTAGGTACCCTGGGCTTCTGAGCTGCTTTTGATGGTGTGACAGGTCTTGTGACAATGCAAACTGCACAAGTGAATGAGCTCTTCTGGGTTAATGTTTCTCTTCCACTGCTTACTATTTTCTCTTGTGCTTTTAGTGTCCCTAAAGATCAAATTTCAAAAGTTCCTCTGGTAGATCCTTCTTCAATCCAATAGACCTTCCAATTAGCAACATGTTCTTTATATGCTGCTAACGCAGTATGGATTTGCTCATTCAGTTCCAGTGCTGCTTCCTGAGACCCTCCGAACAGGACCTTCCATCTCAGAATACCTCACAGCCTCTGCCTGGACATTGAATCTTTCAATAATCAAGCTAAACTGCAAAATACCTTAAGCAGCAGCATTGTTTGCCTGCTGCTATTTAAAAAGCTCAGGAGTGGTGGAGTGAAGGATGAGGGAGCAGATCAGTTCTGTGTTCAACAAAGTATTATCCTTGAGAAGGGGACATTGCAGAGACATTGATATATAAATGGATGATTAAAAAATGGGCTTTTACCTCTTTGGGAGGTGAGACTGAGGTGACACAGCTCTCTTACAAATAACTCTATATTCCAGAGGAGCATGTAAGGAAAAGGGAGAGCATCTAGATTGTCACAGTTAATGAAGTGTCCTTAAAGGTCCATACTGAATGCAACCTCTGCATCCATAGACTCAGGATATGGGAAGCTGTCAGGTGAACTACACTTACTGCTACAAAGAGATGGGCTGGACAAAAGAATGAGTGTTACCCTTCTCTAATTCTTCTGTCTTTATGGTGTCTGGAGGCTTTCTATGGGTGTGTGAGATTCTGGAGAAACACAGATTAGAAGCAGGAGGGCCTAAGTGGAGTGGTGATCTCAACCCCAGTTAAATGAGGTTGTGTCCCTCCAAAACAGGTGGTATCAAATTGAAGGGGAGATAGACACAGCATGATGAGGAAAGGTCTCATAGTTGATGACAGGCTTTTGCATTTTACACTCTCCTCATTTGTCTGCAGCTCCAAATCATGTCTGAGTTTCTATAGGTGCTTTTTCTATAGGTCTCTTGCATCTGCTAGGAATGGCTTCTTTTCTATCTTTGCTATGCCTAAAAGCAGTTTTGTCCAGCTCCCAGTCTGCAACAGGGGCTGTAGTGCCCTGTCTCTTACTGTCCCATGCCTGCACTTTTCCATGCCCTGCTCCGCATCTCTCAAGACCTCTGCTGTTGTACTGAGTCCGTACTTCTCTTGACATCATTGTGTTGGAGTCATAAAAACCCCATTCTGCATGGAACAATTGCTTGTTTCTGTGATCTCCATAAAACTGTGGCTGTACAACACAGAGATGAATGTGAGTGAGCCAAAGTAGCCATAGGCATCTGGTCAGGCAGGGAATCAGACCAGGGACATCAAAGCTGCAGGCAGGTCAGAAGTTCAGACACAGGAAACCTGACATCTTGAGTCCTTGCACACTCGGTAGAGAGCCTAAGGGTCTGTTCCTGGCGAACAGGGTTACAGCCACTGGTGGTGGTGTGAAATGCATAGTTGGGTTAGATCTGCCTGGGGATTCCTGCAGCAGGGGGCAGGAGGAGCTGGAAAGGAATTAGCTTTCTGCTGTGCTACAGATAGCTGCTGTAAGTCGCTGTGGGAAGCACAGAAACTCCCCAAACTGTCTTAACCTTTGTACTTGGCAATAAACACAACACATGAGATGGGGATTTTGCCTGCAGAGGTATAATCTGGGCTGACCCACCTCGTTGGCTACCATCCTCCCAAAGTAATTATCTTAGTCCTGAGAAACCAGGTGTCCCTAAGAATTCACAAATGTTGGGGTTTGTTTCGTCTAACACTAGAAATGTCTACATCTACATTTCAGCTGGTCCCCACAGGCTCTCTGTTTCATCTGCAGAAGAAATACACACTTCAGTGCTGCCCATTTGAGCTCTGGGTTCTTTGCATATTATGAAGGCAAATAGAAGCATTTGATTTCCTGTACTGCCTACAAGAGGAGGTAACTAGCACAAGATGAATCCTGCAGATGTCTGAGTGAGACAGATAATTCCCAAAGTGTCCATCTAGAGTACATTCCACAATTTCTGGTTTAAATTCATGCTTGGGAACTCTGCATTGTTTTGTGCTTTGCACTTGGAAAGGAAAGAGACTTGCATAAAATTAGCAGAGGGCAATAGACAATTTCAGCAGTCAGAGTTCTTCACCACTGTCCTGTTTGCTCAAAGAAATCTTGCAGTGTGTATTTGTGGTCATCCCCTCTGTGGCAGAGAGGTAGATGTCTTCCCCAAGAGGTGTATGGGTTCAATTTACAGTATCAACCTAAGCAAACAAGTAGGCAAATATAGAAGTACTGTTTCTCAAAGGACAAATCATTACACCCTCTGTTTCTGAGATTTGGAGAACTAAGCCTGCTCTAATAAAAGATATATGGGGACAAAAAGATTTAGCACAATTATGTACTGAGCCAAGATCCCAGGAGAAATAATCAAAACAAAGGCTAGCTGGAAAGCCCAGAGGGTTTGCAGCTGCAGCTCAGCAAGCCCAGCAACTGGCTAAATGCAGAGCTCATATATCTGAAAGAGGGCCAGTAGGACAGCATGTCCTGGCTGTGACAGCCCTGTGTGAGGAACTTATGGCTAAACCTCACTTCCCATAGATTTATAAAGCTTGGGCCAGAAAAGATCATCTGGTCTGATATCCTATAGATCAGAGGACATTAAATTTCTTCCAGTTAGCTCTGGGTTCAGCCCAGTAACTTAGGTCAGCCAAATGCATTTGAGTCTTCAGAATGTTAAATGATATTGTGCCACAGAAAGACGTTCAGTAGCCTGCTGATACTTAGAATTATTTAATAATGAAGTGTGGATTAAATAGCTTTGCAGTTTAATAACTGATTTTGAAGTTCCATGAACTCTGAAGAGCCTTGCTTTTAGGGGGGAGACATAAATTTGTCTGTACAGCTTTATTTCATGGTTTAAGTAGCTCTGCTTCACCATATAGTTACCTCTGTCTCCTAGCAGCGCATCTCCCCACACCTACCAAAATCAGGAAGTCTGCTCTGGAATCCTTGGGATAGGTTTTCCTTGGATGTCTGCTCCTGCAAAGAAAAACTGTTCAGGATACAGAAGTTTCATTGAATATTTTTCTTCTCAGTACATTTTTTTCTTCTTCTTTTTCCTTATGACAAGGTGATTTGGTGCCTTTCTGTCCTCCCAAAGCAGGGACATGTGTCAGGCTGTGTTGGTTTATGGTTATTTCCCTATGTTCTTGTAGTGTTTCACATTTTGATCCAATCAGAAATGAGACTCTCATTTTGCAACCTTTTAGTCATTCATTCTTCCCCAGTCTGCACAACCGTTCCTGGGAAAAATTTTCATGCAAACTCCAGCTATTGGCAAGGATATTGGCAGCTCCTGTCTTCTGCAGATGACGAACAGCAGCACAGAGCGTGTCTGCCAACATCAAACCCTTACCGTGTTGTGGCGATCTCTTGGGTGCCCAAGTAAAGGCTTGGGTGGTGCAAAAAGTGGTCTTTGTGGGACAATAAGAGCTATTTGCAAGGAGAAGAAATGGTGAAGTGTGATTCTTGGCAATGCAGCAGGAAGGTGGTGCAGAAAGCTTGGCTGGTTTGGTGTCAGTGTAATGGACCAAGTGAGCTGGAACCTGCTGGCAGAACAGGTACTGTTCACTGAGCTCTGCCACCCCAGCTCTCACTTCTCTTGGAGAAACAATGGCTGTGACTCTGTTCACCTGATGTGCAGATCTGGCTTGGACCCAACATTCACCAGTTTAGTGGACTAGCTAAATAAGTGCCTGGATTCCCTATATGTACCATACAGGCAAGGAGGTGTTTCCAGAGGCCTCCAAAAGGAGCTCCTTTCTACCAGTTGTAGGTAGCTGAACACAGGCAGAGAGGCTGAACCCCTTAGATCCCTCAGAAGGTTATAAAAATAATCTGCTTCCCTCCACTGATTGCATTAGGATCTTACTCTCTGTAGGCTGCTTCATTAGGTGCCTGAAATGTAAGGGAGCCTGGATGCTCAGGTTAGGTGGGTAGGCTCCTATAATCAGTGTGTTCTTACCATACACTAATTACCTTGTGCCATCTAACTCCAGATAAAAGCATCATTTTAATGAGCCTGAACCTGGCCCACTGGTGCTTGGGAGGCACCGTGAAGGTTGTTGCTTCCTTCTGCTGAGGGACTGTGTTGTGGTAGTCAAAGGCAAAGCAGCAAGCTGCCTTGGATCCATTATAGCAGAGCACTGGCAGGCTTCATAGCTTCATATCTTTCTTCCCTGAACCACACTGTCAGGCGATTACAGAGCTTTTCTGAAGTAAAGGGGAGCAATGGCTCCTTTTAAATTCCACTTGGTATTGTTCACATAACCCAGGAGAGGAATGATAATTAGTAGGTAAATTAGATGCCTCTATCTGCATTTGTCCTTGGAGAGATACTAGATACAATTTTCTAGCAACCTCGTTAGGCTCTCCTCATTCAGTGGGCTGGATTACAAACCAGTGTGATAACCCAATGGGTGTATCACATAACAAAACAGCTGTTAGGAGCAAGACTCACTTCAACAGCCAGCCAGCACACGGTGATGCTTTGCCCTCTCTAACATACCCACACCGCTACCCAATGCTGTGGCATAGCAGAGGGTGAGGAGACACTGGAGACCATTTGCAGGTTTCTGGTTTCCTCACAACCTCCTGAGAGCTGAGCATTGGAATCTGCTTTGCAGTGCATTGCCTGCTTGTGGGAGACTCCTCAGTATGCCACAATAAACCTCAGTGCACCACAATAAACCTCAGTGTGCCACGATAAACCTCAGTGGGCCATAATAAACCTCAGTGTGCCACAGTAAACCCCAGTGTGCCATGATAAACCTCAATATGCCATAATAAACCTGTGTGCCATGATAAACCTCAGTATGCCATGATAAACCTCAGTCTGTCATGATAAACCTCAGTGTGCCACGATAAATGTCAGTGTGCCATGATAAACCTCAGTGGCCATGATAAACCTCAGTCTGTCATGATAAACCTCAGTGTGCCACAATAAACCTCAGTGTGCCACGATAAACCTCAATATGCCACAATAAATGTCAGTCTGTCATGATAAACCTCAGTATGCCATGATAAACCTCAGTGTGCCATGATAAACCTGTGTGCCATGATAAACCTCAGTGTGCCATGTTAAACCTCAGTGTACCACGATAAACCTCAGTGTGCCATGATAAACCTCAGTGTACCACGATAAACCTCAGTGTGCCATGATAAACCAGCAGCAGAGACTGTTCTGCATCTCCATGGCACAGGGCTGTCAGGTTTCAGGTTGCCATTTAGACAATGCTGTTGTGGTGAATGAGTTAACAGAGGGAGAGGCTTACACTTTGTTTTCCAAGCCAGCCCTGCAAGTGAGAACATCCAAAGGCTGGAAATCCTATCTTCAGACTCTCTCTGCAGAGTTGCTATTATAATACCATGAAGATAGTTTAGTCTGACATGTTTTACTTCCCTTGCGGTTGTCTCGGTGCATGCCCCAGCTGGTTATGACAGCTCAGCTTGCTCACAACAGCTCTCTGAACAGGCATAACTACAGTAATAACTGTCTGCTAAAAGGGAACCCAGTTCCAGTGAGAAAGCCGCTCCCCAGGCACGTCGCTGGCACAGCCTCACACCGTAGCCAGACAGGCCAATGCTCTGCCTTGTCACTGTGCTGGAAAGACCTCGGCTCTGGCAAACACAGAATTGCTTGAGGCATCTGAATCCCAGTGGCATGGCAACGAAGCCATGGGGTTTACTTCTGGAAGCTGCAGAAGTTTAGCAGGGTTGGGAAAGGATGGTACAAGTAAAGAAAGAACCAAGTGCTTTGTAATGGCAGGCTGAGAGTTTGTGATAGTGGTGGCAGAGGGAATAGGCAGAAGGTGAGAAGTAAGACTTTGTTCTGAAAGGCAGAGACAGTCTGACCAAAGCACAGGAAAGAGCTTCATTCAAGAGGAAGTGAAGTTGCTGCCAAGGAGGCAGATTTCCTCAAGGACTTCTGAGTGACCTTAAGCAGATGGCTGTTCCTCAGGTCTGCACCTGTGGAATGAATACAACTTCTGCATTACAGGAGAACTTGTGTGAAAGATACACCTTGTAAGCAGGCTTGGTGCTGAGCAGGAAGAAACCTGCTCAGATGATATCTGAGCATACTGCTTTCTCAAGGTCAGAATTTCTTAAGAATCACAAATCTAACATTTTGCCTGCTGGTGTAGATGGTGTTACCTCACAAGATGCTGATGAAAGATCAGCCTAAACCTCTAGCACTTGCTGGCTAATGACTTACCTGAAGCAAGATCAACTGGAACTGAATCATTTCCATGCATTTTATACTTTTTAAGTGAGTCTTTGGTAAGGAATAAGATACCTCTGGTAAGGAATAAGATACCTCCACCGAAGAAATGATAAATATGTTTTATTAACCTATCCATGTAAATTCCTTATAACCAGCCAGAAGGAGTATTTGAAAGTGTTTTCCAAAAACGGAGACTTAGGATTACATTTGCAAGCTGTGTGACTCATCTGCTGTAAGGCTCTCGCTCCCAAATCACTTAGGTGCTCACAAAACACAGTTCTTTGGCTACTTTTCTGTACCATTTCTATCCGTAATATAAATCCAAGGTACATTTCTTATGGGAAAAATAAAAAAAAAAAGGACAAATGCTGCCTTCCAGATCTGACAGGTTAGTTTCTAAGGCTCATTGTCACAATATCCTTTTGGCCAAGAGTATACCAAGATTCAAGAATGGTTTGGTATTTATACAAGCAACACAAATGTTTACTTTGTAGGAGCTTTTAGAAATGATACAAATCCTTGTGCTTCTGGCCCCAAGCCAATCTCTAATTAATGGAGGTTGGAATTAAACCCTTAGGAAACACTGCTCCGTTTGCACAGCAAGTTTTGAGCTTCTTGCTCTCAAGGTTTTGGTGTTGGGAGAAGCCTTGACTGGAAAGACAAGTGGTCAGGCTCCATGTGGGGTTTGCTGGGTTCGTTGCTCATTATGTATTTACCACACAGACATTGAGAAGTCCCTCACACAGAGTTTCTGCGTTGTCCTCACTTTCTGGTGTCGCAGTCTGCGCAGGCTCTCACTGAGCAGGACAGATGCTCTCTGTACTCCCAGCAGCACATCCCTGTTTCTTCCCAGCTACATGACCCAGCTGTCTTCATTACATGCCTGATCAATAAATAATAGCAAGAAGAGGGCAAATGCAAAGCACTCACTTAACAAGGCTTTTTCTGAGGAAAGACTTGATTTCAAATATTAATAGATAATTACATCGAATTCATTATTTCCAGAGACTATAGAAATCCCATGGAGAATTTGCAATTGCTTCACATTGTGCTTCTAGCAACCCATGCTAATGACTTCCATGTTTCTAAAGCCTGCACAAGCAGCAGTGCTCCCCACACATGAATGCCTGTCTGCCCTGCTGCCAGCTCCACAACTGGGAGGGAAGGAGCATTGCTCCCGAGTGGCAGCACAGCTCACGCACGGCAGTGGGCAGCGGGCAACCCTGAGCCCCTGTTTGACACAACTGCCCCTTTTTGTCTGCGTGCCACACACCTCAGTCTGACAGCCAGAGCTCTCCTGAAGTATTTTCAACTAAGTTATTTACCATGAGGTAGTTTCTCAGCTCTAGAGAGAACTTCCCGTGCAAAAGGAGTGTTAGGCAGTGCTAATGAGGTGGTAGGAGCTTCAGCCAGGGCACTGGGGACATGCATTCAGCTACTTGCTTTGCCTGCTTTCTGGCCCTGTTAGTATCTCATTAGTGAACCAAACAGGGCAGCATATGAACCAGGGCCTCTGCTCCCCTGTGCCTTCCAGCCTGTCCAATGCTCAGTGGTCAGGATTCCAGCTTCTCTGAAATACCTCCATGAGATCTTGACTTCATCCCACTGGGAATGAAATGGTTAGAGATCTCAGGAAGTACAATGAGCTAAAAACTCTCTCACACTCATTTCCACCTGTGAATTCAAGTTGTCATCTTGCATGCTGATTTTTGCGGAGCTGGAACTGCAGGAAATGGACTTAAACTAATGGATGAGGACACAAAGAGATGAGTGCTGTGGGGCCTGGAACCACTATTGAGGCAGTCGGGTAGCACACAAGTCTCATGTGATAGCAGGCAGAGGGGGGCATACAGTGACAGGAAAAAGTCTGCTAATTCAAATTAGCATTTCAGAGGCTGAACAACCAACCAAAATGTTACCTGCTTGGGCCTCTTATTTGGGGTAGAAGAGAATGGCATGAGTTGAGTGTCAGGGCTGCAAGTGGGCATGTGCCAGGCTGCAGGCTTTCAGAGAAACGTGCACGCTGAGATGTCCTCTCTCCAGTTTTCCTTTAACCCTTCTGTGAGTTAAGCACACACATTAACTCTGTGGAATTGCCAAGGCCAGCTGTAAATGATGTATGAAATGGAAAATGCTTGCCCACTGCACAGGGCTGCACAGTCAATGCTGTAGTGTGCTCTTTGCTGTGCTAATCAATTCAGACAGAGCCACAAAACCCCACCAAGCTCAGAAGTTTTGGATAAAAGGAACTAAAAAGGCAGAACACCAGCATTCTATTTTGTGGGATGATTTAGTGGTTTAGGCATCTGATCCGAAACACAATGAAACCGTGGGTTTAAATCCCCGCTGGGTTCATTTCATCCTTTTATCTCTCAGGAAGAGAGGAATTGAGTACTCTGCCATCCTGCTCGGGCAGATTCCCAAAGACAAAATCTTCTACAAACAAACAAACCCAAATTCTTCATTCTGGAATATTTCAATGCCCTAATTTTAAAAACCACTGCTCATCTTTACTGCAAAAGCTGTATCAATGAAAAACCAAAGACAAAGAAGAGTGCATACAAAACTCTTCCACTGCTTTGGAAGATTAAAAAAAAAAAGAAAGACCAGTTGAAAATCTGGAAGATCACCCATCTGCAGCACAGCATCCCAGGAAAGCTGAGGCACACTAAGATTCAGTGCCATAGGGAACTGTGTAGCTTAATTCCCTCCTCAGTGAGGTGCCATTCAGATGAGAGGAGCAGCAGCACTGCACGTTCGAGTTTCCACATCCTGTACTTCTCCCCTTACTCGTCCTGTATCCTGCCTTTCCTTCCTGTTGAAACTCTTCTTTTCCCTTGTGGCCTCATGCTCCCGTGCTGGCATGTGAGCACCTTGGACAGGAGAGACAAACTTTGCTAATGACAAATGCAGCTGTGCAGAGAAAGACCTGGTAACAGGGCAGCCAAAAGCTTCGTGTGCAAGGCAAAAGCTACCTGTGCCAAGGATGAAATGAAAAGTACATCCTTGTGCTTAGCACTTCAGAAGATTTCCTTGGGTGGAACAGCTTTTGTCTCGGCCAGCAGCGGTGTCATCCCCTAGGAAACAGTCGTCCTCTTGGAAATAAAGATGTATTTAGATTACAGACACTTCTAGCCATAGAAAGCCAAATCACAATACGAAATGTTGAGGTTAGAATGTGATGTCTGCTTTGAAAAAAAGAAAAAGGATCAAATACTTAGCAGGGCTGAGAGTGTTCTGTCTGAAAGGCATGCCTTTGGTAGAGGGAGAAAAGCAATAAAAATAGCCAGTGCTCACAGAAAGGGTAAGGAATTAGTCTTTTTCTGGGAGAAGATCTCTCTGTACGTCAGGTTAAAATAAAAAAACTGGAGCAATCAAAGAGGATTTTTCCCTCCAGTGTGCATTTCCTTGGCAGCTGTTCTCACTTGTGGGTGGTGTTAAAGTGCTTTACTTTTCATTGCAGAGAAGAGAGAAAACAGGAATGGAGGAGGCCTCCGAAGGTCACCTAGTCTGTCTCACTGCCCAAAGGCACAGTCATCGGTGCTGACATCACCTGGAGAGTTGCTTTGCTCTTCACACATCCATTAAGACAGGTTCCCAATTAGACCACATCACATTTGAACTTCATTAGAGGTAACAAAACTACGCTGTCCTGGGAGCGCTTGGGAGGCAATCCTGTCAGGTTTTGGTTTCTCCTCTGATTTCCTGTGTTGCTGTCTGGGAACAGATGTTGGTAGGCAGCAGACAGAGAGGCTGGGATGGGCTGAGCAGTGCTGTTCTCCCTGGCAGCGGAGGTAGGCAGGGCAGCCAAGCAGTCTGCACAGGGAGAGCTGCCTGCAGTGCCAGCATGTTGATGGCCATAGATAACAAAATTAGCACCATGGCCCCAACCCACCAGGAACTCAGTCTGAGAACAAGAAGTGACTGAAGGGAGGAGGTAGCTGAGAACTGAAATAGAGATGCTGGGACATTTTGAGAGGAGACTTTCAAGTTGCCCTGAGACCAAGCAAAAGGTCAAGCAACTGCACTGGCATAGCTGTGCAGTCTGGGGCAGTTGTGACTGACTGGAGTGGAGTCTGCTTTCTGCTACTTGAATTGTGCACTTCATGCACACATGCACCGTATCCATCTTTGTCCTCTAAAGATTGCACTTCCTGCTGCTTTCTGTGCAATAGTTTGTTGGGATCAGATATGAGCAGAGAAGATCTTTTGTGGAATGGAAACAATTAGGGGCAATGGCTTTAAACTTGAGCAGGGTAGATTGAGGTTAGACAAAAAGAGAAAGTTCTTCACAATGGGAGTGATGAAATGCTGGAGCAGGTTGCCCAGAGGGTGGTGGAAGCCTCATCCCTGGAGACATTCAAGGTCAAACTCGATGTAGGCCTCTGCAGCCTGCTCTAGTTGGAGATGTCCCTGCTGACTGCATGGGGGTTGGACAAGATGACCTTGGAGGGTCCTTTCCAAGCCAATGCAATCTATGATTCTATGAGTTAAAGGTATGAGTGACAGAAAAGTGACACAATTACAGTTTTCAGCTAAGTCACTTTGCTTCCAAGGAACTAGTTAATTATGGTAACAATCCTGCTTTCTGTTTTGAAAGTTATCCTGTCATTTATTTAATTTATTTGGGTAGCCTAAGCTGTGAGTGAGAGGATCTCACACACATCCTTTGCAACTGATCCCAGATCAGAAAGTTCAGAAACAGAAAACCTTCCTTGGCTTTGAGGATTGCAACCAAATAAAATCAGCACTGACTAAAACCTTAGGAAATACTCCAAGGGACACCTGATGAAGTGTTCTCTGTAGGGACATCTATGACAAAGGCAATGTTTTTACCCTGTGTTTGGACAGAAGGTCAGAGCCACAGTGGATACAATTTCTCCTTACACTACTGTAGGATTTTATGTAGACCTCCTTTCAGCTGCAATTTGTGAGTCTGTGTCTTAATGTCTGCTCTAATGAGAACAGAGCCCTCAGGATGGTGTTTCCCATCTGTAGCAAAGAGAAAGTTCTATCTTTGAGACACATTTGTGCTGCTGTTGTTTTTTTGTTAGGACATAATCCAAGCCCTTTTAAGTCACTGGGAAAACTTGAGTTCCTCCCTGGAGACGAGAATCCACCATGTGTGGAATGCCTTGGGATAATTTTATTGTGTTTGTTTCTGGTGAGGTTGAACCTTTCTAGACTTAGCATCTTCGGGAGTATCTCCTCAAGATCCTCCTCTTTTATTGTCAAGCCTCTAACCTACCTGAATCATGATCTTTCTAATATTTGCTTGCATAGAAGACACCTTTCCAAGTATGTTTCTCTGCCAATATCAGCTTTGGAGAACAAGTTGGAATGTTGATTTGCACAGCTAGAACATGGTGATGCTTTTTGTAGCACCACAGTGCTCACTCACATTATCAAAACTGATGCTTAACAGGAAAAGTATGAGGGGAGAGAGGTTCCAGTAGGGACTCCAGAGGTGTGGGTTCTGGAGTTGTCACTCTACATTATTGCTGCCAAGATGAGTTAACTGAAGCAGGGTGTACACAGAAATGCCTTTTCCACTTAAGAGATATAGGGGAAATAGACATAAGTGTCATATCAGTGGGAGATTTATTGCACTGCTGCTATGCAGAGACTAGAGGAGACTGGAGGTAGGATGCTCACCTGCAGATCATTGCTCTCAATGTTGTCCAGGGTCAGTACCCACTGGTACTGAGGTTACAGTTTTGTCATTACTGAGTATTAATGAACAATTTTAACATTTAGTCCATGGATTGTTCCAATACTTTGCCCGTTTGCTGGTGAGGAGACAATCCCAAACCATTAGATCAATTTCTTCCAGTCTAAACCTTTTGTATCTATTGAACTGCTCAGAAAAAAAGTAAACCCACTTCAGAACATTTCTAAAGCGCAATCGCTGGATTTGCTAGGCTGCTGGCCTAGCATCTGCTGTGGTGTGTGAGCTGTGTCTTTAGTTCTGGACTCAAGAAAAAGGCTCTGGAATAAACCTGATCTCAAAGCCCTGTGGCAAATGCTGCACACATGCTTGACGCTGCTCACCCAGCCCCGCAGCTGCACAGCAGAGACTCCAGACCCTGCATGCATTTTACTGAGATTGCATTTGTAAATGCAAAGTAATCTCCTGATCCTCACGAGATCTGTAAGCCCCTTGCATTCTGTACTGGCGTCCTGGTAGTGCCTTTTGCACAGCACAGAGCTTAAGCACCCTCAACAGACTTTTAGCCTGGAAGGATTTATGCACGTGAACTATGGACAGGTCTATAAACCCCAGAACCGCCACAGTGCAGGACATCAAACACTTTGTAGGATCAAGGCCAGAGATCTCTCCAAGCACCAGTTTTCAGTTTGTTTTTTGGGGGGGAAATACAAATATTAATCCCTCTCTTGCTTCAGTACAGTGCTACTTCTGTGACTTCAGTCTGCCTTCAGTCTAGCAGAGATCTCTGCTGTCAGGGAACTTTCCAGAGCCAGAGCAAACAACACAGAGATGCTGGGAGGGAGATGAGGAGCAAGGCTGGGGAGGGTTGTGATGGCAGCTGATACACAGAGAAGGGCAGGTCTGAGTGGTGCTCTGAGCAAGCAGAGTGAGGAGAAGGAGCAGAGAGAGCCATAAACAGTGAGTGCAAGGCTCCTGAGAGAGGCAGTGCTGGAAGGTTTTGTAATGACTAATTGGAGAGTTGGCTGTTACTTGTGAGGGGATTCTGCCAGCTAAAACCCACCCACACAGCCCATCTAACCACATCTAAGCATATATTCCAGATCAGCCTTCTCTTCTTGGATTGAAACACCTTGCAAGGTATTTAACTTTAGAGAGAGCTTCTTTAAAACAGCCTTTCAGGGAAAGACCGCTTGTTTTTTGGAGGTTTTTTGTGTTCTTCCTGAGGTTTTGCATGGGATTTGACTCTTAGATGCCCATATTTTCTAACCATGCAGGCAGAGCCCCATTGTAGCTGAACTGCTTTCCAACAGCCAAGAATCCAACCATAAAGCTGAATCAGACTTTAAATGAAGCTCAAAAGACATACCACCAATTACACTTAGTCTGTGACTGCTAGCATTGGTTTAACAAGCTCAGCATATTATGGATTTCAGGAGGGGGAAAAAATCAATTAAATGTTAAAAAAGAGTCAAATCCCCAAAGTCTCAAACTTGACAAAAGTGGTTTAAAGCCCCAGTAGCATCCAGCTGTTTCCATGGTTTCACATCCTGTGTTCCAATTTTTAGGGTGCTGTATAGGATGTGAAAGCAGTCTGGAAAAAAGTCTCCATGAAAAGTCCCTCTTTTTTTTCAATTCCCTTTTGTTTTGGGTTAGGTTTTTTCCCCAGCAGCAGGAGCTGGGTTTTTTTGTTTGACTGGATTTTGGTAGGGTTTTCCCCTCCCTCCTCTGCTCTGAAAAAGCTCTGGATTTTAATTCGGATTTGAACACTTCAAAGCCCTCAGAGATCATGGGACTGTTCCCACTGTGGGCCACAGCAAAACTCTCATTGCCTTTGGTGGCAGCTGGATTGCACCCTAAGAAAGAAACTGAGGGGGGAAAGCATCATCTTTTGCAGCCTCCTTTCCCCCAGCAAGGAGCTCACACAACCACCCCTGTGCGACAAACTTATTAAAAGCAAACAGTGCTCTTGTGCCGCAAATCCTTCCGAACACAGCGGTCTGACTAAATGACATTTAGCAGTGTTGTAGCTTTAATGGTAAAGAAACAACTGGCAGCTCGTGCTTAAACCTCTGTCCCATGGTGAAAATCATTCCCAATATCCTGTGAAAATTCTTTGAAGTGTTTGTATCCAGGCTGCCCCGATGGATTTGCTCAGAATTAGTTAATAGTGCGAAAGCATTGAGCTGAATTTATCGGTTACGGTCTCTCATGATCACATAGAAAATAAAATTAAAAGGAACCCTCTCTAGAATACTTTATCAGGCTTGGTAATGGCATCATCTCTGACAGGGAGGCAATAAAAGCATATTAGTGCCCCCCTGATGGAACATGTTTACAGGCAAAGTCAGAGATTGATCAGTCTATCTGCAAAGTGGCATTTTCCTGTGATGCACTGATCCTGCTGCTTGCTGGAGCTTAGTGACTGACTAATGCATGACGAGGGAGGAAGGTGTGAAGGGGGATGCAACCATCAACTCCTCCTCAGCTTTGCAAGGAGATTTGGGAACCTTTTCTACTCCCAGGCTGAACTCACTTGTTATACCAGAAAAGCTGCTGGCCCAGAAAGTCAGAGCCAGGGATGCAGGTGGTGTTGTCCTGGGCTTCATACATTTCTCCCTGAGCTGTTTGCAGTGCAAAGGGGTGGGGGAGACAAGAATAATGAGAAAAGAAAGAACAATTAAGGCAGAGACTTTCTCAAGATCATAACAAGGCCAGGAAAAGAATTCATCCAATAGTGCCATAAGACCACACTGAATAACCTCTCCTTAGCAGCCACTCTTGGTTTGTTTAAGGTGATCTTGGGATGTTTGGGATATTTTCTACCTGTTCATACTTGCCTGTTCAAGATGCCACTCCTAGTGACAGTTTCCTTGCATCCTCTTGCAGAGTCCTTCTGACCTGTTGCAGTTTTGCTGATTCCAAATCTTTTTCACCCTGCCATTCCACCTGCTGTATCTCTTCTTCTTTCTCCAGCTGCTTCTTCCACCTGGCACCTGTGCACCTGGCAGTGTAATCTGCACTGTGCCTGCTTCCAGCACTGACCCAGTGCTTCGTTAGGAACAGGCTGGCCTTGCTCAGAAGCTTCTCTGCTTTTATTCACTCTCATTCGTGTTTTCTGTAAAATTGAGCAACACCAAATGATGCCTTTCTGAGCCACTGTCTCAATATGTGTCAGGCATCACCTGGAGAGTCTCACAGTGCCTCTGAGCACAAACCAGGACCTTGTGCTTCCCTGGCCCCATTTCTCACCCTGTCTGTCCTTACACACTCTGTGTGGCAGCATGGCTGCAAGAGGGGATTCTTCTTTTTTTCTTTTCTGCTACAATTCTCACAAATAATAATTGCTCTAAGATTAGCCAAGTAGAGCAGAGCTATTACTGCTATAAAGCTCTTTTCTTTGATTTCCTCAAGCCTTCCTCTTCCCCCATGGAGAAACCTTCTGCATCTACTCAACCTTTCCTTGAGGCCATGCTGTGGAGTGAAGAGGGGAGGTGGACAGCCAGGAAAGGATGGGCTCAGGGGAACAGTCTCTGACACAGTATCTGACACCAGTATGTGGCCCAGCAGTGGGAGCAAGACAGGATGATGTGTGTCTGACAGAGCTTAGCAGGACTGGAGGGGGGTCAGGAATCAGCACCCAAGAATAGCACTTTGGGAATTGATGTGTGTGGAGGAGAAGCTTCCAGATGTTTAGCATTTTTTAATTCTTCACTTCCTGTTGGCTTTCTGAGTGTCTGAAAAGTCAAAGGAATCACAGTTCTTGGTTAGTCACTCCTGTGTGACTGTTTCTGTGTTAAGGTCCAACTGAATCACTGCCTGACTGAAGTAAATAAGACACTAAAGATGAACCAGGCAGAGGCAGGTGGGAAGAAGGAAAAACTAGAAAGAGCTGATTCAGACAACAGTTTGGCTTGGCATAATGGATCCATTAAGGATTTGCACGGATACTCCTGAGTGCTCAAGATATGTCTAAGGTAGAAATGTCTTCTTCTAGCTAACCAAGAGACTGTGTCTTCTCCTGCCACATGGCAGGAGGATCAATCAGCCTGGTGCTTGTCACCTTTGTGTTAAATTACTGACCATTACTGTGTGAGGGGCTGATGGAGAACATGATGAAGAGGATCCAGATGGTCCAACACATGGTGACCTGTCACATCAGCAACACAGACTGATGAGTTGATCAGTTTAGTTCATCACAGACCACCCTGGGCTCCTCGTTCAGGGTTGTGTTTTATTTTTAAGACCTTCATTTTTGTGGCTTTCAACTTTCTGTTTCTTGACTCTTGACTCCAGTTCTCACTGTGCTGATCAACTGTGGTGATAATCATCTGTGGTAAGAAGTTCTCTGAAACAGCAACTGACAGATACCAGACAAAGGCTTCAGCAGGACAACAGGACCTTCTAAATGGACCCCAAACAGGAGTCAAGGCTAAACATCAAATCAACCATTCTCCTGGCAGCATCTAGAGTGAGATACAGAGCCATTTAAAATACTTATGCCATGATGCGACTTCCTAGGCTCACAGTCTGGAGGGAAAGAACAGTGAAAAAAAAAATGTATGAGAAAGAACCAAAATTCAAGTTCTACTCCCAGAGTAAAGGGGGGTTAGGAGGACAAGAGAATCTGCTACCTTCTAATATTTGCAGACTTAAAGCTCAGGTCCTTTGAAACAGTGGCTTGATAGGGGAGGATCTGGTGCATTTATCTTAATAAAGGGGTTTAGGAAATGTAGAAAATAGAAGCCTTGAAAACATTTTTTAGATAGAAGCTTCCCAAAGACTGTCACAAGGCTTTTGCTTTACTGTTTTATGAGTACTCCACAGTGTTGTTCATCATCTGCAGAGCAAGGTTGTTGGCTTAGACAAGTGTCATTATCAAAGACAATTTTCACAATGCATTTAAAAGCTTCATTAAGTGCATGCCTGACAGTAATATTTGCCCTGCCAGGTTAAGGCTTGGGAATACAGATCCATAGCTGACTGCTCTTTCAGGCACAAGAGGTGAACATCCATCTCTGACCTGCAGGTTGTCTGAGTCCATCACGTTGCCTGCAAGACACAGGTCAATGTGAGCAGGTCTGTGTGGCAAGAACCTCCCTCCTACTACTGAAAGCTTTTCAGCTAAAAAACAAACACAAAATTACGTCAGAACTGGAAAGTAAAGTAATCATTTTGGGAGATGGCCACAGGAGAGAAGATAAGGGCAAAGTTATTTTAGTAAATCAGATCTTAAATTTTTTCCTCACCCTACACCCTGGCAAAAGATGACCAGAATCACAGAAAGTTATTTCTTCTGTTTAACTGTGAAAGCTAAAAGGAGTTTAAAAGTCCAAATTCAAAACCATTTTGGGGGGATTTGGTGGCTGCAAAGGAGATGAGCAAGTCTCTCTCAATATACGTTTAGTTGGGACTGTGGGCAAGTGTAGTGGCTCTGGGAGTTACCCACCACACACACACAATGAGTTCCACCCAGACTAGACTCAGCCAGCTGCAAGTTAAGGAATGAAGTTTTATATTCACTGCTTAGCACAATACACAAGCAGATATTTGCAGTATGTTACAAATATTTACAGCTCTATACAGAAATACACAAGTAAAAAGTAATATAGAAACACAATACCCCTCCCAGCAATCGGAATGCCCAGGGGGGCTCCCAACCACATTTGTACCTTTTTTTCACTGCCCTCCCTTATTCCAGAGTCTGCCTTATGTGTGAAATGAGTTGGAAGAGTCAGCAAGGGAGGGTTAGAAGCAGAGTGATTAATTGGGTTATGTGCAGGGTTGGGCAGAAGCAGTCAATAGAGCAGGAGCCAGGGAGGGACACCNCCCTCCCAGCAATCGGAATGCCCAGGGGGGCTCCCAACCACATTTGTACCTTTTTTTCACTGCCCTCCCTTATTCCAGAGTCTGCCTTATGTGTGAAATGAGTTGGAAGAGTCAGCAAGGGAGGGTTAGAAGCAGAGTGATTAATTGGGTTATGTGCAGGGTTGGGCAGAAGCAGTCAATAGAGCAGGAGCCAGGGAGGGACACCGACTGCCTTATCTATGTTTGTGTCCTTGTTCTTATATGTCTAAGCAAACCTATGAGGGGCATAGACATCATATTGTTTTCTTTTCACAGCCAATAACCCCATTTCTCTCATTAAAATATTCCAATTAGCTTCAAACCAGCAGAGCAAGTCACTTCATCTTGTGTCTCAGATCCTGCACGGTGCAACACCGATCTGAGCCAAAACATCCAGGTCTCATCTCTGGGGACTTTGAGTGGCTAAAGAAGAAACAAGGAAGTAGGAGTAAGGGGACAGAGTCGAGTGGAAGGAATGGGAGATTCCTTTGGAAGGTTGATGAGAAAGACTGATTGTCTCAGGTGATAAAAATGTAGTGCATTAAGCTCAGAGTAGGGCCTGACTCGAGGCGTGTGAGGTAAAAATGAACTGGCCTGTCCTCGGGGAAGTGTGCTGAGTAAGAAGGCATTGGTATAACATGCCATTAGGCAGAGGAGGCCTGGTTGAACCCAGCTGAGCAGTGCTTCTGCACCCATTCAAACCCTACCTTTGCCCATCATTGCAGGTTTCTGCTAGAGGTGCCCAAACAAAGAGTGGTGCTCTTGGTTCCAATGGTTTGGAAGCCAGCAACACCTGGCCTTGAGGCTGGGATGCCAGAATCCCTTTTATCTCTGTTTCTCCTGGAAACAGGTGAGAGAAGCTACAGAAAAATCTGGGCTATATCTGAATGAAGTCTTCATCAAAAGATACAGAAGAGTTCCAGCCAAATTCCTGCTGCTGCATCCTGGAATAAAACTCCTGTTGGAAGAGTTTTCCTTTCAAGAAGTTTCTGAGGCCCCTGTGAAATGAGAGATTCCCACTGCTGGTCTGCAGGGAAAGGCTTGTTCTGCTAACAGCCTGCTCTCTATCCCACCCTGCTCAGTGGAGAGGCTTGGATGCAGTCTCCAAGGAGCATTTTCTTTCCAGGCTGTGTAGGTTGGGAGAGGTTTATTTTGCCCAAATGTGAATGCCAGATGATTTTGTTTTGTTTTAAAAGAACATAAGTATGTGTAGGGACCACATCTCTTCCCTACACATAATTACCCTGTATTTTACCATGCTATGGAAGGAATGCTTTGCTCTCACTCTGTGCCTCATGCTCTGAGGTCTTAAAAGATAGATCAGAGAGACTCTTTTGTTGATAGTAGGAGACTCAAAATAAATGGAGAATTTCAGCTGAGCACTTGATCCTTCTAAGCATCTGAAACTTCTTTGTAGAGCCTCTGAAACTTCACAACTTTTGACAACTGAAACATAAACAGGGTGCCCAAAATTGGACAGTGAGTCCCTGGTAGGATACAGGACCAAGCTTAGAAGATATTGGATACACATCATAACCACTGGTTCATAATCTCCTACCTAGAGAGCACCAGCCAGTTCATCACAGTCATCCTTCTGATTTCAAGAAAGATGAATTAGTCTCTTAGGTAGAAATCAGAGTATGTAGAGTCCACTTTGTCTCGATGCAAATAATTATGCCTAAGAAAATATTCCACTAATGCTTAGCAGCAGTGGTACCAGCCAACCCCCTCCTTTTTATAATTCTATTAGCAGCATTTCCCCTTCATTTTCCCAGATCCATTCAGTACATGCCTTGCCTTTGACTCCACCTCTAACTGCAGCGTCTGCAACCATTGCAACATGAGGAGGCTGGAGGAAGGCAGCAGCACAGAGGATGACACAGAGAGAGCTGTGGCAGCTGATGTGACAGTGCTAATCCACTCGAATGACACCAATTTGTTGCCCTTTTTTTCACAGTATTACCAAAATAGCCTTTGCTGCCATTCGTGAGGGAAAAGGCCCTGCTCAGGAAAGCTGCAGGAGCAGTCTGTCCATGGCCTTTGCAAATCTTTATAAGCTGAGTTTTGTTTTTCGAGGCTCAGGAATAAACCCACCAGAGCTTTGTCAGCTAAAGGTCATCTGTCAGCTAAAGGTGCTGGGCCTTAACTTTGCTGTCACGCTGTCAGAGCTGGCGCTGGGGAGAGCGCAGTTGCAGGCTGCTTTAGCAGTTTGTCACTCTGGCTGGTGGGGACGCTGCAATGTTGCTGCCCAGCTCAGACTTTGATATGGGACACTGGAGCAAGTGTCACCTCTGCTAAACTCAGTGCTCTGGGTGCTGGGGCACCCGTTTGAGATGCTCGTTGTCATCCCAGCTGATGAAGATGGGACCTAGCTGTCTTGAGAGAACACTGGCTGAAGTCATTCGCAGTAACCAGAAGGAACCTGGGCTGGTGTCCCTGGTGCTCAGTGGCATCAACACTCAGTCTTTCACCTCTTTTTAGATGTCCACACTGGGAGTGTCCAAAGCTGACCTGGTGTCCCTTAGTGTTGGGTGACAGTTCATCACAATAGTCAGTCGAGAGAAACAGGCACTTTTCGTGTGGGATTTATCTATTTTAATTGACTTATTTGACAGGAGACCATTTCTGACTCTGTTTGGAGTATGTTGACTCTTAGGTGAGAGTAAATGGAGCATCCCAGAGTGCTCAAATCACCTGCATGGCATTAAGCTGGGGATGAGGCAGGAAAGACTTCAGTGCTCACAGCAACAGTGGACACTTAAGTTTAGGACACTGCATGCCACCCATTTCTCACCTCTATTACTTACTGACTGCATGATAGCATTGCTCTTTGTCAGGATTTGCCAGCGAGAAGCCCAGCATGAATGTCAGCCTCTCCTGAGCAACCAGGCTTGGTCAGACCAGACACTCATCCTCTTCCATAAGCTGTCTCTGACCATGGCCCCGTGGGATGTCTAGGGAGGAGCGCAAGAATCAGGAATGGCTACAACAATTGTTTGCTATTGTATATACTCAGCTTCCTGTGATCTGCAACTCCAGATCATGGATATCTGTATGACCTCAGTCACTCCTGATAGAGTAAGGAGACACAGACTTGCTGGAGTGAGTGCAGCAGGGAGGTGGGAGGATGGCTGGGGGACTAGAACATCTCTGCTGTGAAGAAAGACTTGAGGCTGTTTAGTTTGGAGAGAAAGCTGAGAAGCGATGTTTACAAGTATCTGAGGGGTGGGTGTCCAGATGAAGATTTCCAACAAATAACTTTACCACAGTGCTGTTATCAGAGCCTAATAAATGTGCCTCCATTCATTTACATGGAGATTTGGACTTCAGAACATCACCTGCAAAATTCCCTCCTCAGCAACACGTTTGACAGGATGTGCAGAGCGAGAACATATCTGGCTGGGCACACCAGGTTCTGTTTGTGGCTTTCTGCCTCTGGTGAGCAAAGGGTCACTTGGGAGGAGGAAGAAAAAAAGGGAAACATGGGGAGGCTTGGAAGGCGAGGAGTGAATGGTGGATGCCAGGGAGCCCAGCATGCAGTGTCAGAGTGCTGGGTGCAGGGAGAGCAGCTTGTGCTGCTCAAGCATATGCTGCTGTAACGACGGCTACAGCAGCGACAGCTCTGCTCGAGGCACTGCAGAGTGGCAACCTAGAGGGCTGCCATCTGTCCCCTCTCAGGCAAGGGAAGCTTATCTTTGCACAGGAATGGAGCTGCAGTCATGTGGGGCTGGGGTTTCCTTGCTGAGTTATGTTTTTGAGAATGAATGGTTCCATAACCCACTGCTTTGGATCAAATCCTGAATGTTCACAGCTTGATGACAGTGTTCATGTTCCGACCATCAGCCTCACGCAGGTACCCAAGTCCTGCTGAAACAGTTATGATCTGCGTGGCATTATGCAAAAGTCCTACACTGACAATGTGTTCTAGCTTCTGGGATCAGTCTTTTTTAAAGCAATTTAAGGAAAAATTATTTCTTCTGGGGCAGGAAATGGCAGAGAAATGCACTAGGTGACCTCTCGAGGTCCAACTCTCCCACTCTGTGGTTATGCAATAGCTGGAGTTCAGGCTCACAGCTCTTTCAGCTTTTGCCAGAAAATCTTTCTGAGGCTCTGAATAAAAAATGGCAGTGAATCAAAAAAGACCAACATAATGCTCAGAATACAGCTGGTATGTCTGATGTTCCTGTACCAGTACCCAGGTCACCGCTTATGGTGAACCTCTGCATGTTTTTCCTGCCTCCTTCGCAGAGACGTTTGGTGTGTTCAGACATCATCGGTGACTTCCCAGCACCCTTCTGCTTATAAACACAGGATGCTGCTGTCACAAAGTACAGAAGAGCTAGAGCAAGATTAAATACTGCAGCTTCAATTTACTCCAAAGTAACAGGAATTACACTTAAAATAGGAGTTGTACTATTTCTGCTTTCACCGCAAACACTGCCTCCCTAACCAGGTCATCTGAGTATACAGAGAGGCTCTCTTCCGGAGGAGATACAAACCAACGGGGAAATTAAGGCACGAAGATAATAGCACACATCAGGGGAAAAGAACTAAGCTTTTGCTTCAAAAACTTTCCTCAGAGAATGTTCTAGTGGGATTTGAAGTTTTCTTCGGAAAGTAGGTAAAAGTTAGAGCTTTCATTTGAGCTGCACTTTGTGTTTCTTCTTCATTTCAACCCACGGCTCAAAGTGAAACTCCAGGATTTGGGCAAACGAGCAAAAACTGTAAATGTACATTAAATTATCACGTGCAGAAGTACTCCAGTGAGGGTCTCAAGGGACCATCCCTTTTGAGACTCTGTATGTGACCTGCAAGGGCTTTTTGAAAATGGCATCCTTAAACATCCTGTCTGGTGCCAGGTAGCAGTGAAGGGGCAGGGCTTCTGCTGCAGATGTGCCTCATGCATGTTGATGCTGGGGCAGGACATGCAATAAATGCTGCAACAGGAGTTCATCTCCTTAAAAAAGAGCAATACAAATGCTACACAGTCATGAAGGTTTGGTTAGTTATTTTAGAGTATCATGATCATGGCTGCACTCGAAACGTGTTTGAGTATGGCAACAGAAATCGTATGGATGTAGAGATTAAGGGCAAGGAGAACAAAGTCTGGGGAGGAGTCTCCCAGTTCCCCAGCAAGCGAGGGGAAATTCAGAGAGATGTGGAGAACAAAGCTCTCTGTGCCCTCTATTAAAGAGCACAATGGTCCTGTTCCAGCTCAGCAGCCTGAACAACCACTGCAGAAAGCAGCTGGGGTTGAGGAGTGCCAGGGTGGGTTGGTGCTGAGGAGGACAGAGTGGACCTTGTACACTGGTCCTCTTCCCATGTGTTGAGCTTTTTGAGGCATCAGATGCTTGCCCGGATGAACAAGAATGTCATAGTCTTGGGCCCTTGTCTATCTCTTGAAACCTGCAGGGGTGTGGGAGGTGTTGGTGCCTTCAGCAAGCTGAGATTCAAGTGCAGGTGTGCTGTTTCTTACAGCAGAACATCTCATGAGCTCTGGTCCAACCAGGAAGAGGCTGATAGGACTTCATACATCAAAAAGAAGAAAGGTTGTTCCTCTTTAGAATGGAAGTCAGATGCCATTTTAAAATGTAAAAGCAATGCCTCTGTGTGTCCGTGAGCACACACCTGGGGTTTGGGTTGCTTTCCAGATGTGCAAAAGGAGATGAGATCTGGGATGATTTTTGTTTGTGCTGCCTCACATCTGCTGGAAACAGAAATTGTTGGGATTTTATCTGCAGGCTTCTTTGCTTACAAAAAGGCTGAAAGGGGGTTCTACTCAAAACCAAAGCTACTAAAACAGTACAGGAGGAAGACCCAGGTCCTGTCGTGCTGCCTTTAACAAGATCTGTTCTGTCCTGTGTCCGAAGAGAAATTATCTGGTCTGTGAGAGCAACTCGTCAGTAGTGCCAGTCTGCCAGTGCCTGTGCCTTTCTTCCACTGCTACTAAAGCTTCTTTTTCCCATTTTCCCCTGGACCTATGNCAAAACAAAAAAAACCCAAAATGAAACAAAAAATAATAAACAAAAACAAACCCAGCCTACAATACTAGATGCTCTTTACAGTTTACTGATTCCTTTAGTCTGCCTAGTTTTAGGGTTTTTTCCTTTTGTTTTACCCTCCTATTCAGGCAGATAAAGTAGTCCCAAGTCAGCAGAGGCTCACACAAGATGGGCTCACCAAGAGTGGCCCCAGGCTGCATGGTCCCATTGACGGCACCCCCAAGCTCTCATGCTGGAAACTTCCTTGGAGTTATTCAGTGAACAGATACTAATTATCTCTCTGCTAATCTGGATCTAGGCTTGCAGCAGGGGACAGAGACAGAAGAAGGGGGTCAACACTGCCAGCCACAAATCCTTTCCTTAGTTTGAAGTCACTGACCAGGAGGGAAAGTCTGCAAAGCAGAGCATTCCAGGCTGGCACAGAGGCTCCACGTCTTTGGTGTGGCACGGCCCTCATCACCTGCCAGGGTGGGCTTAGAAACCACTCAGTTTATGAAACCAAACCCTTCTGTTTGCGCTTTACTTAATCGCTGCAGACCTGCACATTACTGTTGTCACATGGCTGTGCTGAAAGGAATATTTAAAAGGAAGCAGAGCTTAAGGGTGAGCCAGGGTTTGGTGATCTGCCAAGCTGAAAATAGCATTTAACAGGCTTTTAATCTATTTCATAGGTTATTGTCCCCATGAGTGCTGTTAGAGTCCACAGATAAGAAAAATGAGAACAAAGGGTTATTTTCACTTACAATCGGGCAGCTGCTGGCCTTGTTACTGTGTCATTGGTAATCAAACAGAGGTACACTAATAATTGTGTCCTTTAAAATGCAGTATGCAGTAAATATTTGTTGATTTCAGAAGAAGCAGGCTGTAGACATCAGCCAGGTCTTTCTGCCAAAGGTAGCAGGTTAGATGCTCGCAGAGCCAAGCAGCACCAAGAGAGAGATGCCAGCATTTGTGGAAGAGTTTGTTGATCTCTGCAAGATTGCTCAGGTCCATTTGCGCTGGGGAGAAAAGTGGATGTTTGAAGTACAAATGCAATTAAAATCAAACTTAAGGACCTGGGTTTGCTTTTGAATCTTAATTTGCAGGTAGTATACTGATTGGTACCTTATAACCCTCTGCTCACATCTCTCTGACTTGGGGACACACACGAGGATGAGCAGTATCTCTCTGCTCCTCATTTCTGCTGAGGACATGGAGCGAGGCTTTCCTCACAGCCTGCAGAGGACAGGCAGAGCACCCAACAGGATGTTTTCCTCCACATTCAACTGTGCAGAAAAACTGCTAGAGACTTCCTTCTGCTTTGTAAGGGCAGGAGAAGGGACAAGAGAATTTCTAGAGGCTGACAGGTTCTTTTGCTTTGCGGTTTGCCCCTCCTGTGGAGAAAGCGATGGAGTGTAAGTGAAGATGGCTAAAGGCTTTGCCTTCCTCTGTGGCTGGCAGTTGTCTTCTAAGACTTGCTCAAACTGCTTTTGAGTGTCACATCCTGGAGAACCTGAAGCAAGACTGGATCAGGCTGTGTTCGTGGTGCAAACTTAGAGGGCTGGGCAGGCCCTAGCAGAGAGCAGTGGTGCTGAGGGGGATCTGCTGTTACCTTTGTTGCAGAGCGGGACATAAGGTGTGTGAATGTTTTCAACTTGGTGCAGACCTCCCCACAGGAGCTACCCAGAGTCAGCAAGGAGAATCTGGCATTTCTAGTGCCTGTCTTGGCACTGCCTCATGCAAAGAAGGGTCTCAGAAGAGGCAGATGAGTTGTGTTACACCCATACTGTCCAGTAAACTGTAAAGCAGACACAGAGCTTGGGTGAGTTAATTAATTCTGGATGTGTCAAAATTATTTAGGAGATTTCCATTTCCAAAAATTACTTCAGCACATAAAAGTCTTTATGTTATTGCAGTCAGTAGGATTAAGGTTCTGAGAATGGCATTTAAGCACTGTATGCTTATGAGAGTGTTCCCTAGAGTGAATTGCTGTGGTGGCACAGCAGCACGGGCACAGCTCTGAGCCATGGCAGCCTTGGTGCCAGCCTTGGTGCTCGCCAAGAGTACCCACTGCCCACTCTGGGACAGCAGAAACTCTGTCTGCCTTGAGTTAGGGAGGTTTGCTTTCTTCAAAATAATTATTCTTGAGCTACTTTGAGGTCTTTGAAATTCGATGTGACATACCAATGCTAATGCTACTAAATAAGTGTGATACAGCAGCAGGCTGCAGGCAGTGCTCCTGCTGCGTTTCAGGCTGCATGTGGCACCCACTGCAACTTTCAGTAGCCAGGGATTTTCTCCCTTAATCATGTTCTGGTTTTGTGAGTGGGGAGGGTTCCGACAGTAATAAGCTGAATCTGTGTGACGGTTTGGGAGTTCCCTGCCCCCCCACACTTTGAAATGACCCAGACTAGATCTCAGCCGGACTGGAAGTTAAGAGATGAAGCTATATTTACAGCTCAGCACAATATACAAGCAAATATATACAGTATATACAGGAATATTTACAGAAATATACAAGTTTAAGGTAATACAGACACACAACACCCCTCCCAGAAATCAGAGACCCCAGGAGGGGCTCCCAACCACCCTTCCACCTTCTCCCCACCCCCACACCTTACCCCGAGGTTTGGCTTACGCGCAAGGAGGATCGGCTGGGGAGGATTAGAAGAAAAGTGGTTAGTGAAGTTATTCAACAGAGAGGAGAAGCCAGAGCTGCTAGCCCAAGACCCAAACAGTCAGCAAGCAAGTAAGCAAGTAAGTCCCTTGTGACCCAGACTGCCAGCTCGAGAGACTCTTATCTTCTTTGTTATGGTTTTCTTATACCTAAACATCGCAGCAAGCCTCTGAGTGAAGTAGACATCACCATTGTTTTCCTTCACAGACTTTAGTACAATTTTTTCTCTATTAAAATATTCCAATTAGCTCAAACCAGCACAATCTGAGTTACACATCTGCTTTCTCGAGTAGTGTTTGGTTCAGGGGCAGCACTGGGATTTCATTACAGCCAGCTCTGCAGGCGTTGATGTATGAACACTGTCACCCTGCATGCATCGGGAGAGAGCCCTGAATGAGCCAAGAGCGGCTGATACCCATGTGGCAAATGATTCAGCACAGATCATTACATGCATTGGCCTCTTATCTCCTCCACGATGTGTGAGGCTGAGAGTGAGCTGTCTCTATAGTCCATTCTTTATTTTTGCTTTGCTTGGGGTTCTGCCAGCTGAGCAGCCTGGAACAAAGCCTGAGGAGCCGTTTCAGGTGTGCAGAGGAGGCGATGCAAGCTAGCAGCACTCTCAGCCTCTCCTCTCCTGATGGAGCACTTTCCCCATCCCTCTGCAGTGACAGGAGGGCAGGAATGCTGCAGGGCATCCTGCTGGTAAACAGGGATAACTTCCTGTCTTTTTCCTGCTGAGGCTTTTGCTGGGGTCATCAGCAAGCTTTGCAGTACGGTGTTTCAGAGGCAAGATCTGTTGTCATCATCCTGTGCATCTGTTGCATCTTGCATCTGAGCAAGTTTGAGCTCCATGGCAAGCGTTGCACCTTCCCCTGCTCCCCTCAGCTAAGCAAAATCAGCTGATTTGTAGGTCAGGAAAGTGTAACAGCAAGATGAGTTCATTTCCCTAAGGTCATATTTGAAGAGCAGCAGCAGAAATGGGAGTAAAAAGAGAGATTGTCCCATCTGCTGCTGCAGTGTCCCAGCCACCTGAGGGATGAACTCCATGGGGCTGGAGACTCTGGGCCTTGTAGCTGATGTCTGTTTCTGAAAGTGCTCCAAGCACAGGGCATTAGAACAGTTCCGTGCAAACCACTTGGGCAGGAGCTGGTGGTCCAAGCAGTGCCTGTGGTGCATTGTGTGGAGCTTCAAAGGCCACCCAAGGGCTGGTGGCACCCATGCCAGCAGTGCCCAGCACGTCCCACTGTGGGGCTGGAGGAGAGCCTAGCTAGTTGGGCAGCACAGGCTCCTCCATACATGCCATGCTCTCAGGTCCTGGGCTGCTGTGCTCCCTGGCAGCGTAGTGTCCTCAGTGCAGCCAGGCCCCGGGCTCCTGCAGACTGCTGGTGCAGGCTGATTGGGGTGGAAATAGACCAGGTGAGTCTGGGCAGGAGCCTGGTTTGTGTCTCACAATGGCATTCAGCTTTCAAAAGCTAGGGGGTTTCTGCTTGTCAGGAGAGCAGACAAAAGCTCCATCTTTGACAAGAGCTCTCTATAAGCTCCAGCAGCTGTTTCATTTCAGCTGTGCCCAGGAAGAAAGCCCTATTGTGGAGCAGGGTGGGGATAACTCATGTCCAAAGCTTTTGTAAAGTTACTTTGAAGGCATATTTCATCTTTAGCACCTAAGTGGCTTATCCAACTTGTGGCAACCAAAATCAGCTTCTCTTATTTTGCTGTGCGGTGTCCCTGAGCCAGTCACCAAAACAGCTCAGCTGAGGCAGCACTTCTGGGGCCATCAGAGGAGCCAGCCCGAAAGCAAGGCCCCCAGCAGTGTGGTGTGTGTGGCACGCTGCGGCCTCGGGCAGGGCATAGGGGTGCTGGCGCTGCCTGTCTGCTCCTGTTGACTGGAGTTCAAATTTAGGCCTAGGCAGACACCAGGAGGTGAAGCTGGTTCCTGTTTCTCAGCCCTTGCATGACCACTGCACAGACATGCTGAGAGGTTTGGCAGCTGTTCTGTGTGGAAGGAGAAAGAAAAGCTCATGTCTGGCATCATAAAGAGTGTCAGCTAAGAATGCACAGCAAGCAGCCTGGAGACACTTGGACACATCCCACCAGCATCCTGCTCAGCTGTAGCTACTGTTAGAAACCCTCTACTCTGGGTAGGGTTAATTTGCTTCCGAAGGGCTGTCTGCAGTTCCCTTCTTGCCCAGCCAAACCCGCCCAGACCCCACCGTGTGTGGGTATGGGTGTTACTGATGGGGGCTGGAGCAAGACACCACCTGTGCAGAGCTAAACAGGAGGATGCCAAAACCATGAGTATCCATGAGCGTGATGCAATATGGATGAATAGAGCCCAGGGGAGCATCTTCTCCAATTAGACATGTAACTTGCTCTGGAAGTAGAGGAGAAACTGAGCAACTGAGCTCTGCAGTCAGCTGAAATCTCTCTGTATGCACTGAGGCTGATTGTTTGCTGCCAACACCTCCCAACTCACTGAGTGATAGCAGCAAATAATCATTGTTTGTGTAGCTGAGCTGGGGAAATGCACATTTAACACCCTTCCACAACTCCCCTAATGCTGCTAGGGCATTCGTCTATTTTTACACCAACTCACAAAGGCAGTCCCTGAAGGTCACTCTTTAGAAGGCCTTAATTAAGATTTCTGCCTGCAGCAAATGGGATGAAGTACAATGCATCACACCGTAGCAGCCCAGATACAGATCACTGGCTACCTTGAGCCAGTCATGTGCTATCAGCAGATATTACCATTTTCTGATCATCAAGGATCATTTTACAATGTGAATAAAAAAAATAGCAGCATCTAGGTTTTCTTCAAACGTCCATGAAAAGGCAGAAAAATGCCTGCCATCCAGGCTGAAAAGTGTTCACTCAGGGAGTGAAGGTCAAATGGAGACGTACGCTCTACTGACAGGGAAATGCAAATCTTCCTGGCATCATAAATATTAAAAACAATACTGTTTAAAAGGTCTAATTTATTTTTATTGAATTAATTTCCTTCCATCTGTGTTTCTGCTCTGTCCCTATGGAGCTGCAAGGGCTATTTTTCTCAAACCAAGGACAAATCCTCTGCCTGCCAAGCCTCAAAGTTCAGTTTGGATGCATTTCTGAATCAGAACTTTGAAGCCCTTTCTTTCCAGAGCACCCAAAGCTCCAGGTATGGTCAAAGGCAAAGCTCTTCTGCAGTACCACATTGCTGTGTCCATCTCTTTAACCCCTTCACTCACTCCCAAACCTTCCCTGCAGATTTTTCTGGGAGAGCCCCTGTGCACATCCATGGAGCTGCACAGACACCCAAGCAACAGCTGCTCCCTCAGAGACAGCTACCATCAGTGCCACAGTAACCAGGGTGGCCCTTTTCAGGTTTTCCATCTCCCATTTCTATCCAGGAGCAAATAATTTTTGCTTGGAATATTCCTGTCTGTGCACCACCAGCCAAGTAAGTATTTTAATTCCTGTCCTAAAGAAATTATTTCCATAGTGAAAAGGAGCTCTTTCTTCTCAATAATAAAGCCTTTCCTGTTAGGATATACTCAGGAATGCTCATTAGTTGGAAAAACAAAAGCAATTACCTGCTGCTGGCGGCACCTCTGAAAGCACAATCCTGTTGCAAGGAGTGAGGAAGACAGAGGTGCTTATTAGTGGAATGTGTGAGTGGTTTCATTAACCATGAGCTGAACCCAGCCGTTGCTCTGAAGTGTCAGAAGGTTGACTTGTAAGGGACACTTGACTCAGGGGCAGGGGCTAGAAAAATGCACACAACTCCTGACCCTTTCTCCCCAGTCAGATGGCAAGGCAGAGTAAAACCAAGCCCCTCTGGCAAGTTGGTCATGGAGTTTGTGTTCAGGTGGAATTAGCTGTTGGCAAAGCAGGACAATCTCCATCTCCTCGGCTGGAAACCAGGCAGGTTTCCCAGGGGAGGGGGAGGGAAATCAAAGTCTTTGGTAGCCGTGATGTGTTCCTTTCCAGTCTCTCCCTTGTTCTCAGCAGCGCTGATGTCCAGGTCCTTCTTGAAGCAGGAATTACGCAGAACTAAAGAAAAAAGACTTTTGTTGCACATCACTCATCCTAGGCAGAAATGCCACTCCTGGTAGGCTTTCATATTGCATCTTTACAAGGCATGGCAGCATATGCGGCCTTCAAAATGTGAGGGTGAGCACCAGCAGTGGGCATTTTCGAATGCCTGTCTGGAAACACAAAGCAGAGAGTTTTCTTCCTTTCCCAGCAGGCAAAAAGGCTCTCACCATCCACTGCAGTTAGAGATGGATGGCAACAGCCTTTCAAAACAGTCAGGCAGCCTAACTTTCATTATTTAACTTCACTGTCATGTCGAGGGAGGGTTTTAGTAAATGATGTGCTGCAAGGCTGGTGGATGATAGATAGGTTAATAGATAGATAAATAGATAGGAAAGTCTTCACGGGAGCAAGAGGCAGTTCACCTCTGACTTTCTTGCATGTCACTTTTCAAACAGATTTTCAAGGATTTTTCCTCCCCTGCGCAGCGTGAGAGCGAAATATAGCCTGCACATGAGAGATAATATTGTCCTGGGAAATATCCCAGGATTAATGCATTGCTGCTGAAGCTAGCAGGAAATTGTGGTGCAGTTTGTGCTTATGGGCTTATTGTCCATACGTCACGGTGAGAACAATTTGTTAAACAAGAAACATAGGGTGCTGGAAAAATCAAGCCAACGGTGGCAGGTTCTGTAAGGGGCTTGATGTGTATCTGAATTGCCAACAACACGGTGCCAGCCGCCGACTGCCTCCGCTCTTGTTTTGTAATGAAACGAGGAAGCCTGAGGGGTTTGGGAGTTATTTATGGTCCATCTCTAAGCTTTTCTACATAAATTATTCCGGTGCTGTACTCTAGCAAACAGCCTTTTAATGACATCATTATAGACACTTACTTCTGTACATTAATTAAGTAACAAAGCTTTAGCTGTAAAGCAGTTACTCCTGAACAAGACTTACCTTTGGGACTGGAAAGCTCTGGGTGGGAGCAGGAGCCTTGAGAGTCAGGTCTGAGTCAGGCATGAGAGGGCACAGTGGATGGGTGGTCCTGGTGAGTCAGAGCCCAGGGAGACTAGGCCAGTACGAGGCTGAAGTAAAAGATGTACCCAGGGTCAGCCTCTTAGGCGTGGCCAAGATTTGATGGGAAGTGGCTGACAGTTTGAGTTGGTTGCTCAGGCTGTGGTAGGGTTCATTCCCCATTTGTAGAGCATGCTATAGATGGGACCCCAGACTTAGTCACTGCTGCCTCTGTTCAGGAGCCTTCCTAGGATTTTGACAGCTTATTCAGCAGCAGGTGGGCTTGGCAGCTTGTGCTTAGAGCCTCTCCTGGTTACCAAAGCAGACCTTGCCCTCTTGGTGGAAACTTTATTTGTATACATGTGGTATGAAGCCAAGGCAACTCCAAATAAATAACAATGCTGGCGACCTATGTTTCTTCCTGCCTAGCAGGAGCTGTGCCTCAGAGGTTTGAGGGGCTTGCTTTGAAAGTTTGATGTTTTGCTTCAAGCCACTGACAGCCAATCTGCTGGGGTTCATGCTGGGGTGTGTGTCTGTGTTGGGTACCAGTTCCTCTCTGTAGGTGACAGCTTTAAATGAGAATTCTCCCGTCTACTGATGTGTCTGATCCTGTTTCCATGGAAACCAAGGTCAAATAATAGAAGAAAAGGTTAAGGGGTATTTTTTCTTAATTATTTTTAACTCTTCACTTTATTTTCCTCTTTCTCCTGTCCATTTCCATAGAAGAGAAAGACAGGAAGTTCTTTTTCTATTATTTATGCAGTACCACCTATATGTGGATGTAAATACACAGAGACACTTCCTCCAGGAAGGTTGCAGAGGGACTTTTCATCAGGGTGTCTAGAGACAGGCCAAGGGAGAATGGTTTGAAGCTGAGGCAGAGCAGGGTTAGACTGGAGCTGAGGAAGAAGTTCTTCAGTAGGAGGTGGTGAGAGTCTGGCACAGGCTGCCCAGGGAGGCTGTGGCTGCCTCCTGCCTGGGGGGGTTGGAGGCCAGGTTGGATAAGACCTTGAGCAGCCTAGGTGAGAGGTGTCCTTGGGCATGGCAGCTGAGTTGCAGTAGAGGATATTTGAGGTGTTTGTGATGGGCTCTGCCTCAGCTGACCTTAGGCATGGAGGCTTAAGCACTTCTTTCTGCAGTAAAATGACAGGGGAGGGAGGCATTTCCAGGGGAGTCTGCCCTGCTCTGAGCCTGTTCAGGGCTATCCAAGGCAGTTTGCTTAAATATGGATCTGTTAGAAGGGTAAGGCCAGATAAAACAGTAGGGTAGGAGTGCAGATATAGACACTGAACAGTGAATGGAAGAACTGCACAGAGATGGCTCCTATGTTGGAAAACCTTCCTTACGAATGTCTCTGCACTGAGAGCAGTTGGAACCAGTGGAACCAAGAATCTGAATGGCAGCCCAGGTTACATACCAGAGCTTGCCCTGGTAGATGCAGTGCTTTGTATTAGCTGCATCTTATGTCCTTTCTTGGCAAAAGTAAAAAGTATTTTTCTAGATCTGTCCATACAGAAGATTTTCTTCTCCTGAATAACAGAGCAAAACACCTTTTCTATGACAACAATTAACTGATTGGGGGGAGGGGGGGACAATAAAAGGAAAGATGAAGTTTTGTCTCTGCTTTTCCTTCTTGATGGCAGGAATTTCTATACCTTGACTTTTTACTTTATCCTGAAACTCACATTGCTACCAAGGGCACACTCACACTGCAATCAGTGTGTAAAAAAGCAATTAAGTTCCTGTTGGGTGTCAAAAAGCAGCCTGGCTGTCAGCTGGGAATGGGCAGTGACACCAGAGATGTGACCAGGTGAGCAAGGCAGAGAAATGAGTGTGAGGGGTGGCATTAATCCCTGTAGGTCCCTCAGGTTTGACTGAGTAGAGGACATGCAGGTGACTGTGGATGTCCCCACGGTGTGCACAGCAAGGAGCAAGCAGAGTCCTGGGGCAGTGGCGCCAGGAGAGTGCTTCACCTCCTTAGCATCTGAGCACTCCAGAGTCTTCCCCTGTGCCTCGGCCTCACCAGGGCCAAGGGTAAATGCAAACAGTCACAGACAACAGCACGGGTCAGAGTCTCTAAGTGTCCATTAGCTGCTGCAGACAGGGATAAACAATTCCCTGTGCTTTGGGTAAGTGTGATGGAGTGCTGGGATTTGCTGTCAGTCTGACCCGCAGCCCCCTCCCTGTGTTTCAGCATTCTCCCTGAAAATACTCACTTGGGTCAATCTTTGATACAAGAAACTAGTTAAGGTGAGTGTCATCAGACCACTGAGCTGGAACAGTGCAGAAAACCCTCTTGCCTGCTGAGTGAGCATTAGAGGGAGCAGTGCAGAGAGCTTATGATGAAATCTGCAGCACTTGAATTTTGAGCTGGTGTCTGATAATTAATTGGATATGCAAGTCAGGGTTTCCCAGACACTAAATCAACTTCATAACAGGTTATTCATTAATAATTTCCATTATTAATAATTATTTGTACGATAATATGACATCAAAAGTGTTAATAAATGTAAGACTTCATTGTACTGGACACTCTACAAACAACACAATAAGGGACAACCTGATAGGTCCCGTTAGTGGGCTGAAGGAATTGATCAGCACTACCTGAAAAGACTCTGTCAAAGGACTCAGCTGTAGAAGAATGCTCCTCATGTTTCGCACAGAATTGTCTGAGAGTGCAGAAGAGTCTCAACCACAGGACTGATCAGGCTACCCAGAAATACCAAAAAAGAGGAGCAGGGACAGGATGAGCATCACCCTTGAGTGAGGGGGGAAGGAAGGTGTTGGTAAACCTCAGGACATGGCATTGCCAAGCAGTCAGCCTCAGTACAGACCAGGAAGGGCAAACTCCAGCGTAAAGGATGTCTCCTGCAGGAGAGACATTGCTGTAGCTGAAGAAACCCTGTTTTTCTTCCATAGGAGTTTTCTTCTCTCTTTGGCCATGAACTCTGCAAAAAGCCACACAGCTGCTGTCTCTGGAGCTAACTGCACAGCAAATGGAACACACAGTTCAGTTAGTTCCACAGCAAGGCTGTGACCAGAGCAGGAAACAGGCAGGAGCCCATCCCTGAGGCTCATTATTAGATGACTGCTGCAAAACTGTAGCCAAGATACTGTATGTGCAGAAGAGTTTGACCAGTGCTTCCCAGTCATGTGGTAGGACTCATGGGGTGGTGTGAAGTGCTTTGGCTTTGCCAGACAGGTCTTCAGCCCAGCCTCCCATCTTAACCTTGCTGCACGTCGCAGTGCTATGGGCTTTGTGGGCTGTGTTTAACTCTGCACATCTTACTCTGATATTCCTCATGACAGAGGAAGGACCAAGGCTAATCCTTTCTAATCCTGATAAATTTTGCAGGATCTTTTCTTTCCTTTAAAACTACTATAATACTGGAAGCTTCAAACAGAATTTGCATTTTTCAGCCATTTTAGGGAGTCTGTTAAAAAAAAAATTAAAAAAAAAAAAAGGAAAAAAAAAAAGAAAAAGGATTGTTTCTGACAACCATCCCATCCTAACATATTAAAAACATATTGCCTGAGAAGGGATGATTATAACTAGCTGGCATTGTAGCTCAATACATTAGTGTACTAGTCTTTGGTTCCTCTATAATTATAGA
The DNA here is from genome assembly GCA_013399775.1 of Semnornis frantzii. Classification (NCBI taxonomy): domain Eukaryota; kingdom Metazoa; phylum Chordata; class Aves; order Piciformes; family Ramphastidae; genus Semnornis; species Semnornis frantzii. The sequence continues at coordinate 154,796 of VWYK01083994.1, read as the reverse complement.
ATGAAAGCTTCAATCCCTGCTTTGGGTAAGCACTTAAAATTACAGCTGAGGTAGTAAATTGCTGGTCCTCAATGTCCTAGCCAGACAGATTGCTTTCAGTTCATAAAGAGAAATCCAGTGTTGTGTCAGAGGCAGATTCCCCAGAGACCTTATTGTCTTCTATTTAAACCAGCAGCTGAACTAAAGGAAACACCAGCATATTTTACAATGTTCCAACACGAGGAGCAATTCTTGTTTTCAAACCCAAGCAGCACCAGTGCTGCCTCAGACTGCTCACATTGTTCATATTGATTTTCGTTTTACACATCCCCAGGAACAAAATGTACCAGCTAATAGATTGGTTTTATTAGTTTCCCTGGATGCTGTATCCTTAATGGGTTTAACTCTTCCATGAAGGTAACGTGCTGGGCCTGTTGAACCTGCTGATGAATGCTGGGTTCAGCCATTCTGTCTGTAGGAATCCTGAGAAGTACACCAAAGAAAACAACCCAGGGCACACTGCAGTGAGTTCCCCTTCTGGCAAGTCTGTCCTCACCCAAATTATCTTCTAAAGACCATTTCTGGAAAATGAAATAAAAACAGGTACTGGTCCTAAAGGTGAGCTTCATCCTTTTGAAGCACTGCAGAACACTCTGGATGAGATCCTCTTGGCATGGTGTAGGGCAATATCTGGCAGTGATGCCCCTGCAGACTGAGCAAAGCCATGTGTGCTCTGTGTCCGCTCGGGCAGAACAGGCTCCTGTGCGGAACCAGAAGTGTGTTCTCTTAAGCCCACATTTAGAGGTGTCGTTAGCTCCCTGATCCCAAACTGAGTGCATTCAGTGGGCAGCTCCCCAATGAAAGTCTTGGCTTCCAGTCTAAAATGACCTCGATTTTCACAGCAGTGTGAATTTGAGGTCAGCATCACTTCAAAAGCCAGGGGACATGGGGGTGACTCAAGCCTGACTTCCAGCATCAAACTGGGATGCTCTGACAGTAGCTCTTGGAGAGGTGATGGCAGCATCCTCACTGCAAGCCTGCACTCTTCTGCCTTGAGGGCACAGACTTGAACTGATCATGGAAGGCAAATGTGCTCTGGGTGTATTTCCTGGGGGAAAAAAGTATTTCCACCTTGTTCTAATTAGGATTCAGCATCAGCAGAAAGGTCAAGAATTAATTGGGTGATGAGATGAAATAACTTTCAGAAACAACCAAGTTGGTGCTGAAATATATTTGTACAGTGCTTTGAGGAAGGGTATTAAAGAATTCTTAAAGGACATAGGAAAACTTAGGTGCCAGTGGAGCTTGCCTGGGAGAGTTAGCAGCTGCTTGGGAACTGGGAAATACACCAGGACTGGAGCAGGCAGTCATCTGCCTCGTGGAAACCTCTGGCAGGTTAGGTTAAGTGAGAGCCCAGCTAAGGACACTCTTCACAATGCCAGGTATTTCTTCACTGTCCTGTGTTAAAATGAAGCTTGTGTGGCAGAAGTAGCTGTTTCTGGCTCAGAGCAGCTCATACATTGAGTATTTCACCAGGATTATTTAGTAAGTCCAACACATAACTGTAGGGATAATGCAGAACAGCCTTCAAAGACTGAAAACTGTTTCAGAACTGCAGAGACTTTACCTCTGATCTTAGATTCACAGGGTGGTGCCTTTTAGCAGCAGTGAGGAGACTCTTTTGAAGAGGGGAACTGGCAGGTCAGTGTGGCCAGTCTGCCCTGGCACCATTTCAGCCATGAGGAGTAGCTTGGTGGTGTCTGCATGAGGCGGCTGGGCCAAAAACATCCACACACATAAACCCTGAAATTTACCTCTTCAGTCTTCGAGTTCAGATGCTTGTAGGAAAGGACCACTCCAAGGAAGCCCACAGTCAGCCTGTGCATGGCCCAGGTGTACACTTGCATGCAGTCACAGTGGATTGCTGAGGTGTTTTTGTGTCCGTGTGAAGTGGTGTAACAGGGAAGGTTGCATACTTCACAGGAAGAAAATACAGTAACATTGCTCAGTGAAAGATCAGTTCAGCTCTTATCTTCCCCTTATTTCTCCATGCAAACATTGGTGGTTGTATGCAGAAATGAAACAGTACTGCTCATCTGGGTGACCTTTCACCTGAAAGGTCTTTCAGTAGCTACCTGAGCAAGTTAAAAGATCAGAGCATCGTTCTAGGTGAAGGTAACTGTAGAAGTTACATGAGAAAGGAAACGAAAACTAATCTTTGAAAATCAATAACCATTGCTTTTCAACATATTAAAATGGACTTGGGAGCTTATCTCTTGATGTTAGACTGGCTGGGTTTTTGCAGTGTGTTCCTAACCTCATTGTTCTCCTAATCTGGCCTGGTTGGAAGCCTGCACTTCCTAGTGACAGACAGAAAGCTGCTGCCTTCTCCTATAGAAAAGCTGCATCTGCAGAGGAAAGCTTTGCCCAGGGTGGTGGGGAGAGGACACAGGAAACCTGACCTTAAGTCTGTAAGTTCTGAAGCCACAAACAGGTGAATTCCAGGCTCTTGAGATTTCTTGACACCTACAATTTCTAGTGAGAGAAAAATTCTTAGTGCTCAGGTAAATGGACTAATCACACTCTGGGATCAGTGGTTTGGGGGCTGCTTTGGATTTGTAAGCAAGAGCTTACTGGAGGAAGGAATAGGAACAGGAGAGCATTTGTGTTATCATTGCAGGCAGAAACATCCACTCTGTTGTAGCCTGTTCAGTGGAGTGAGTGAATGAGGGAGTGGGAAGGAAATAATGAGATCTACCCATGAGGTGAATGACTTTTTACCTATTGAAAATGCCTGCTTTGGGTGAGGAAAGGCAAAAGGTGATCACTCTGTGTGGCTAACCCTGACTTTCTAGCTGCAACACAGACCTCAAACTAACAGAACCTTAGCACAGGATAATTTAGGTTGGAGGGAGTTCTGGAGGTCATCTTGCACAAGCCCTTGCTCATGTTGCTGAGTCAAGTTTTGAAACCCCCCAGAGTCAGGGTTTGCACAGCCTGCTGGGCTGCCTGACCCAGAGCTTTCCAGTCAGATTTCCAGGTGTGCAGCCTGCAGAGGAGAAGGCTCTGGTGGGACCTCAGAGCTGCCTGCCAGTGTCTGAAGGGATCCTGAAGGAAGGCTGCAGGAGGACTTGTGCTGAGGGTGTCTAGAGACAGGCCAAGGGGGAATGGTTTGGAGCTGAGGCAGAGCAGGGTTAGGCTGGAGCTGAGGAAGAAGTTCTTCAGTAGGAGGGTGGTGAGAGTCTGGCACAGGCTGCTCAGGGAGGCTGTGGCTGCCTCCTGCCTGGGGGTGTTGGAGGCCAGGTTGGATGAGACCTTGAGCAGCTGAGTGTAGCTGAGAGGTGTCCCTGGGCATGGCAGGTGAGTTGAGTAGATGATTTCTGAGGTCACTTCCAACCTGGGCCATTCTAGGATCCTATGATTGTGTCTTCAGATGGTTAATGTGTTCCTTTCCCTCCATTAATTTCTGTAGACAATAAATGTGTGTTTGTGAGCAGCTACATGGATGCACATGCAGCACCAGGCAGCTTCCTGGGCACACATGGGACTGGAAAGTGCTGCCGGGTCTCATTGCTGAGTGTAAAGACAAACACTTGTGCTAAGAGCTTCTGTAAGCTTACCTATGTGCAGTAGCCATAAGAGATAGGCATCAGTTTCAGCCCAGCACTTACTGTCCTGTGAGCAGCTTGAGCTGTTAAGATGCTGAAACAAGTGATCCAAAAATACACCTTAATCCTCCCTGCTCCCTTTTCTTTAAATGACCTTTAGCTAAGCACCCGTTAAGTTCATCTTTCAACTTTAAGTAAAAAAAATAGTAGGGGAAAAGTACAATTACTTTTAATCTCATGCTTCTAATTTCAGAGAAATGAGGTTAATATTTTGCTATCATTCTTCAGATCTGCACAGTTCTTTCAGTTTACTTAATTAGAACTCTGTAATTAACAGCATATGGAATGAGCATTAGAATATTTGAATGAGCATACAGAAAGAAAATGCCTTTTCCAGTTTGAGCTTTGTCAGAAGCCACCAAAGGATCTCTTGTACTGTTTCAGTTCCAAGTGCTTCAAAGAAATACCTTCCAATAATGAGTTTACTGTAGAGTAAATCTCATCTGCTACTCCCTATGAAGACCAGTCCTGCTTTTCCTACTGACACATTCTTGCTAGTGACTTCCCTGGCAGCAGAACATAGTCCTATAAACAGCAGTCCTGATTCTACAAGGACATTTCAAATAACAGTGTGTGAGGAAAAGGCTAAATTAGACAAAAGAAATGGTGTGGCTGGTCAGGCTTTGTGGGGACAGTAACAGTTATTCATCTCTTAGTTATGTTTAGCAGTCTGAAGTGCACTGTTCAGGCTGCTAAATAGCTGTTTCTCCCAAAAACAAAGTTTGAAACTGGGAGCAGGCAGCAGCTGAGGCCATGTGCAGTGCTGTGCTTCACCCCAGTTTTCACTTAATGCCAACTCTCTTTTGCTAGGAGGGTTTGTCTGGCAGCAGGTTAGTAGCAAGTGCCTGCTTTGTGCATGGGGTTGGTGCAAGGGAGATGTGGAGTGGAGGTGCAACTTCTGCTCTAGCGATGGAGAGCAGCTAAGGTATTGGTTGGGGATGTGACAGGCAGCCTCGGGAGGCAGGGCTGTTGCTGTGCCTTTCACCTTTGGGCCAGCCAAGATGTTCTGTGATGGGAACATGTGAGAGAAGGAAAGCAGAAACAGAAAGCTGACCTTGAGAAGTTCTCGTGAAGCCAAGACCCTTCCTGGCTGCCACACCAGAAACACCCTGGGGCAGCTTCGCCTCTGTCGCTGTTGGTGTCAGTAGTCCCCAGATGTGGAGCACAGTGCTGAGCAGGGCAAAGCCATCCCACACTGCACAGCTTGGGTCCTCCTTTTGCCAGTTCTGACTTCTGTGTCTTCAGTCAGCAGCTGCCTCTGTAGGCAGCACTCCCGGGCAGGCCCTTCGGAGTCTCTGGCTCTCTGCCTGCCACTTCGGCAGCGCTAACAGGCTGGCAAGGACCAGAGACAAAGCAGCTCCTCGCTCCTCCTCTCCTCTTGGCTCTGGCCAGCCTAGACCTGGAGAGCCACTGCACAGTCACTGCCTCCTTTCCTCTCAGCCTGGACCTACACCCGTGGTCTTCCTGGGGTTTTACAGCCTCAGCTTTCCTCAAGCAAAAGAATTTCAGCAGAAACCTTAGCCTGGCGTCACTTTGCCTGTGCAAGTAAGATTTCTTCAGCACACACCAGGACTATAAGAATTCTGAAAGTAAAACTCCAGTTGGTGAGGAAAATATGCTGGAGCCCCAGCCAACATAGTGCCCTTTACTGTGTCCCTTCCTCCTGAAACCTGCAAGAGCTGGTGCCTTACCCTGTGCTGAACCTGAGAAGATCTTGGCTTATTTGCAACAGGAAAAATTGACAAGAGAAGACTCAGTGTCCCTTGAGAACCTAGGGCAAACCTTTCCCTTTCATGACCCCTCAGGTTTTTTTGCCTTGACTTTACATCATACTCAGGTATCTGCTTGCTTTGCTGTGGTGCAATATCTGAGTGATTCCAGTAGGTGGGATCCTGCAGGAAGACTGCAGAGGAACAGGCCAAGGGGGAATGGTTTGAAGCTGAGGCAGAGCAGGGTTAGATTGGAGCTGAGGAAGAAGTTCTTCAGCAGGAGGGTGGTGAGAGTCTGGCACAGGCTGCCCAGGGAGGCTGTGGCTGCCTCCTGCCTGGGGGTGTTGCAGGCCAGGCTGGATGAGACCTTGAGCAGCTGAGTGTAGCTGAGAGGTGTCCCTGCCTGTGGCAGGAGGAGATGAGCTCTGAGGTCTCTTCCAACCTGAGCCATTCTAGAAGTCTGTGATTCTGTGCTGCAGGACACCTCTGAAGTCCCATCTCTCTAAGTTACAGGAGGTGTTCCTTCACTTTCAGGGGTCAGGTTAAAGAGGAAGGAGAAAGTGAATGCTGTTGTATTTAAAACATCTCATGGATTGAAGCCCTGTAGCTACACTGCTACTGTAAAGAAATGATAACAGAAAGTCTGTGTGACTTTACTCACTTCAACAGAGCACACAGGACATGGGCAGAGAATAAATGGACATGAGTATCTGTGGAGTATCAGGTAGATAAAGGGAAGGTCGAACCAAAATAGACTTCCTCTTCCTTATAATGGACTCCCATGTCATAAAATACTGCATCAATAAATTAGATTGAAACTCTTTGGTCTTCTTGTAATTATATGTTACAGATTATGCCATCTATTAATTATCCATGAAGAGATCCAGTAATATAATAATCAGAACTGAGTTATGCTCTGTAGAAGCTGAATCTCAGTCTTCCAAATGAACTCTGTTCCTGGAAATTGGTTGGTTTTTTTTTTTTCACTATTGCAAATCTGTGGATCCAGGTAAGTGCTGTGGGAGGGGTAAGTGTTGTTTTTTAAACGGCAGAGAACAATGACACTGTTAATGAAGTCTGCTCCTTTGTCCCACTTTGAATACCTTATACAGGATACACTTCACTTAAACCCAGATTTTATATCTTGGATCATTCTCCACGACTGAGTTTTAACAGTTGGATGACATTTACGTATGCTTAGAGATTTGCATTCTCTCCTACAATACCTTTCTCTTTTTTTGTTTGCCTCCTTGTGACTGAGGAAAGGACAAGTGGCCTCACTAACAATGCAGCCCAGGGAGCTCCGATGGAGGCTTTGCAAACAACTCCCTAAGAGAACTCAGATTGTCACATTGTGGTGAGACCAAATGTCAATACCAAGGGTACAACCACTTTCTCCAGCCCTTCACAAGAGCTTAACTTCCCATCAACAGCCTAAGTTGAGCTGAACCTCTGTGACCCAGAATCCACCACATCTTTTGTTTACTGATAAACGTGGGAAGGGATTGGTGCTGGCTTATTGTTTTGAAATGGCAATGACTCTTTCATTTGCAAACCTAGAAAAGCAATCGAATGTTATAGCCACTGGCAGCACCAGGCGCAGTAAATTAGCATTTTATTTCCTGATCCAGTACCCAGTCCTTAAAACATTCCAAATTAACATTTTAAATTCATCACATTGCTGTTTTTTAAAGTAATACCTAATGAATAAATTCCTGCCAGGTGGTGTCTGATATGCAGCTGGCAAAAAGAAATATTGAAGCAGCTGCACTTTAACAAGTAGCCTTCTTTTCACCTGCTAACAAGCATCTGTCAGCTGGCCGTATGGATAAGCAGGACGTGGGCTTTGCTTGTAAATAAATGGTACCTGTGAAGATGGTGTGGTGCAGCTCTTCCCTCTGCAGGAGGAAAATGAAGGGGAAGGACCCCGCTAGGAAACTCTTTCCAAAGCGCTTCGGGTTTGATGTGAAGTCCTGCTAGCCCAGATCTTCTGCAGCCCCTCTAATAAAGGGAGAGTTCTGGTGTCAAAGCCTCCAAAGGACAGAGGGCATTGGAGAACTTTGTGAAAAGAGGAAAGCAGAGGTACCACTGCTTCTGGAGGGAGGTGAGGCAGCAGCTATAGATGTGAAAAGGGGAATCGCTAAAGCAAAGTACTTACGCTGGAGCAATTGGTTTTGATCCCTTATGAAGACCATCTCAAAGCTGCACCTTTTAAGAGCCATTTCCTGGCTTTGCAGTGGATTGGAAATTTTGCAGGAATTATTTGAGGGGCCATGTTTAAATACTAGTTCCTGTCACAAGGGTGCTGTGACCCAAACTCCTCATCTGCTGCTAGTGCCAGCACAATCACCAAGCTTCTCTCCTTATCCCAGCAAGCTGTGATGATAGGCAGCCCATAGGGCTCTTTGCTTTCTGAAGCTGACTCCTAGATGAACTGGGGCAACCCAGAGACTGGTCTGGGTGCTGCTCTGAGTTGCCAGACTTCTGCACATTTCGAAGGGACAGAAGATATTTACTGGAGCAAGCATTGTGCTTTCTGTCTCCAAAGGCTTTGTTTGTAGTTACAAAACCCTAAATTCTGGGGACAACTCAGAAACTTAGATAATGTCCACCATAGGAGTAAAGGTTCAAGTCCTTGGGGGTTTTCTTTACTCATCTGAAGTCTGGGGAGCACTGCCTACAATATGTACATCATGGGATTCTGTGAGGTAAGAACTGGGGGCAGCTGGTTCTCCTTGCCTGCCACCTCACTTGAATCCCCCTTCTCTACCTTCCAGCCTGGCATCCCGGCATGCAGCCAGCCACCAGCAGCAGCAGCCAGCCTGGAGAGACCTTCCTGCAGTGCTGCAGGGAGCAGGCCTGGCTCTGGCTGGAGAGCACTCAGCTGGAAGAACCACCAGTGCCCTAGAGACAAGCGTCACAGATTTGAGAGGTGCCAGCAAGCTCAAGGCCTCCACGGCTCCCACAGCTCCCACAGCAGGCTCTTGGGCTCTTGGGGCACAGCAGGCAGCTCAGAGCTCCTCCACTCACAAAAACTGTGGCACGGAGAAGCAGGTTCAAATGTGTATAAAGCAAGAACAAAATAGAACAGGAAAAGCAATTGGACCACAGAGCAGGTTCCCAAGTAATTACCAAGTGTGACAAGACAGGGCTGGGAAAGCCTGGTTGTTGTCTCCATGTGGCAGGCACCTCTGCCTCCATCCTTGGCACCCTCCACCTCCTTCAGCCTATCTCATGTTGGCACCATCACTCCAGGCTCCCTGTGAAAAAGTCATGCTTGAAAAACAGGACAGAAAGGTTTCCAGTCCCCAGTGGTGCTCAGCTGGGAAGCTTCCTGCCTAGGAGTGGGACTCTTCTGTCGCCACGTGGGAGAAGAGGAACCCAGCACAAATTCCAGAGGCAGCTCTGCGAGGCGCTCCTGTGTGCTGTCCTTAGCTGCTGCCACAGCTCACAGCTGGCTGAGGGGAAACAGTTATGTTTAGTTGTTTTATTTAGGGAGCTTTTCTGTTGGCAGAGAGGGTTCAGCTCCACGAGGATATGAAGCTGTCAGTGTTACAATGGACAGAAACCCAGTGTGAGCTTTCTTGTCGTTTTGCATAACAAAATGCTCTGTGGCCCCTTCCTTCATGGCAAGCTGCTAGTCGATAAAACAGATGATAATAAAAATACTGCCCTAATAAACAGGGAAAATAGCTGAATTTGTCTGTGTGTCCTCACTAACCATGAGACTTCCTTTCCCGTGGTCAGTCACATTCAAGCAAAAGCAGGTATCAGGTCTTGAAGGTTACTTCAAATAAACAGGTAATATAAATGCACCAGTCACTTCCTCACTCTTGGTGGTTGGTTTTAAGCAGAGCTCTTATCAGGGCTGTGAACTCTCCCTCCTCTTGCACAGCATCCTAAGGCACACAGCAGGGTCAGTAGCTCTTTAACAATGTCATTCAAAGCCTCTCCAGAGTTTTCTAAATCTGAGCTGAACTAAACATTCCCTAAAAAGAGTTTCTTTTATAGAGGAAATTGACTGGTGTTTAAGAAGCTGGAGAGTGCACAATTTTGCTTGCAGAATGAATGTCTGTTTTATTTTTTGTTGGCACCCATGAACACATGGTTGAATATTCAAAATTCCAGCAAAGAATGGTGGAGAATTAGAAGTTTTAACAGAGTAATGACCCTCCCACAAGCTCCACCAGCTTGATAAACAGACACTCTGGTTTTCAAGCTGTTTCCTCCCAACAAGTTTTCTACCCTCTGCAAGTCCTGTGCTCTCTCTTGCCTTACGTGGGCTATACCCTGCTCACCTCTCCAGGGCACAGCAAAATCGAGTTTAACCTGTGTTCAAAAATGTTACATATAGATCAATAGAGTCACACACACAGAGCACCATATGTGCAGATCCCTCCATGGGACCCTGGGCAGCTTTGCCATGTGTTCAGCAGGGTGAGGTTTTCACCTGTCACATTCTGAATCTTGTCAAAACTGTTGTGAAAATGAAGAAGCAGAAATGTTTGTAGATGTGAGGCTGGTTGTCTTGTGGAGGCAGCAGTCTGTTCTGCAGCCAGAGGAAGCCTCTTTGCTTTATCTGAGCCCTCTTTGAGCTTTGTTTTTCATTAGAAGCAGCTCAGTGTTCGGCAGCAGAGTGTGTTTTCTGTGCAGTGTCATTTGTAAACTACTTAGTAGCTCAAGAAGCTCAGCAAGCTATAGGCATAGTTTACCACCAGCTTATTAGTAAGGTGTAAGCACGGTGCTGATACTCTGTTAGAATGCCACAGAGCTTGGTAGCTCTCCCAGGTGTATTTCAGTCATCAGAGCTGCACAGGAGGAAGGAAGGAGAGGGAGAGAAGGAGAGAGGGAGAGGGAGAGGGAGAGGGAGAGGCTTCCTTCAGCAGCAGTTGGCAGCAGTGCAGGGCTGGCACAGTCTCTCACTCCCACAGTCTGCAGTGTCTCCTGGGACAGGTTCAACATCACATGAGTTAAAGGTGGCATGATCAGCCTTGATCCTGAGCTGCCAGGGTTTGCCCACCCATATTTTAGTGTCAGGGCAGAACGAGGTGATGGATCACCAGATGGCATTTGCAGCACAAAGGCTTTTGACCCGGCAGCATCAGCATGCAGGAGTGCATCATGAAGGTCATGCTTGGCCTTTTCTCACAGCTTTACCTTCAGAAGTGCCATTAAATTTTCATCAAACCCCTTTGAGGAGAGAGATGCCATTTGTAACTTAGCAAACGTGAATTAACACATCCATGAGAGGGATCACAAGCAGAGGGCAATGGGAGTTTGTTTGCAAATGCAAACTCACTTGGGTCTTTTGTTTTTCCAGGCATTCCAGGATTCAGAAGCCTCCCTAGGTTGATTTGTCTAGAGCTGGGATTATCTATGGCTGAGGGCTTGCACCACTTGCCTGTTCAGTCACATTTCAATTGTAGGGAGCTCTGCCATTCCCCACACAGCCCTGGATGATAACAGCTGCTTTATCTGAGGTCGTGCCCCCTCCACTTGGTCATTCCTCTTTCCAAGCTCTCCTTCAGCAAAAGCCAAGTTTAAATGCTGGAATTTGAACATTACTTATGTTGCCCACAGAACCTTCATTATTATTTATGAACTCAAAACTGTAACTTCACCTCAGATAATAATTCAGCATCTCAGACATGTTTCCTAATGCTGTTTTTGTATAATTTATTGCAGCCTTGGTATTATTTTACCATTAAAATATAATATTAGTCTCTACTTTGATTATGATGATTTATATTTCTGTTTTTAAAGCTGCCTGTCTAAGTAAGACTTGGAAGGACATGAGCAGAAGAACAAATTGGCTTATGGCTCCTTGTGATGATCAGGAGTTTGTCCCGGGGAAATGCAGCAGAGTTCCTTTAAGGAGAGTGTGCTCTTTATGATCTGCAGGAATGCATTTAACCATTTTTATTCCCCTAGTGCTGCAGAAGATGATACAGAAATCACTGCATGTCATTTCCATTCTTCTGAAGGGGTTCATGACCCTCCAAGCTCCTGTCTGCTGTGGATGACTGGTTTGCCCACTGGGGAGACAGTTGGCTGCCCAGTTTCATGCCACAGAATCATAGAATCATAGAATGGTAAGGTTGGAAGGGACCTCAAGGATCAGCCAGTTCCAACCCCCTGCCATAGGCAGGGACACCTCCCACTAGCACAGGTCACTCAAGGCCTCCTCCAACCTGGCCTTGAACACCTCCAGGGAGGGAGCAGCCACAACCTCCCTGGGCAACCTGTGCCAGTCTCTCACCACCCTCACTGCAAACGACTTCCTCCTAACATCCACTTTCAATCTCCCCTCTGCCACTTCAAACCCATTGCCCCTTGTCCTGGCATTCCAAGCCCTTGTCAATAGTCCCTCCCCAGCCTTCCTGCAGCCCCCTTCAGATCCTGGAAGGCTACTCTAAGGTCTCCTGGAAGCCTTCTCCTCTCCAGGCTGCAGAGCTCCAGCTCTTGTAGCCTGTCCTCATAGGAGAGCTGCTCCAGCTCTCTGAGCATCTTCGTGGCCTCTGGACCTGCTCCAACAGTTCCATCAGGGTTTTCTCACTGTAGGTAGCTGATTTCTCACTCTGTGCAAATGCTCTTGCACTTCATCCTCAGGCCTGGCTCAGAATTTGGACAAGGCTAGGCAGGATACATCCTACACACCTTCCATGGTCTTACTGTGGCCTTGTCAAGGGGCACGGCTTTAGCTGGTGGTCTCTGCACATCTGTGTCACCAAACTGCTCACAGAGGTCGTGGGTCCTACGCTGGCAGCTTCAGGCAAGTTGAAAGCTGAGCAGTGATCCAGCCCTGGGCTATTGTTTTAGTCCAAGTCTTCAGACAGCTGCCAACCCTCAACTGTGCCATCCAGGCAGGTTTTGAGATTCTCCAGAGAAGGAGACTCCACAACCTCTCTGTGCAGCCTGCTCCAGGGCTCTGTCGCTCTCCACATGCTGAGGTGGAGCCTCCTGTGTTCCAGCTTGTACCCACTGGTCCTTGTCCTGTCAGCGGGCACCACCAAAGAGAGCCTGGCACCTTCACTTTGACACCCACCCCTCAGCTATTGATAGACATTGATCAGATCCCCTCTCAGCCTTCTCCTCTCCAGACTAACCAGCCCCAGGGCTCTCAGCCTTTATGGAAAGCTCTGTGTAAAGGAGCTCTTGGAACCAGTCTGTAGCATTTGACTGGCAGCCTGTGCTCTGTGCTCAGAGCAACACAAAGCTTTTCTGTTTCAGTGCATCATGTTTTATTAGCAGTATGTGTGAACTATTTCCAGTGTTTATCCTAAAATGCAGTGACTCAGTAGGTGCAGTGTTGGGATACATTTTGGTGCAGAAATGGCCAGTCAGAGACATGTTTTGTGTGGAATCTGGATCTCATTTATCTTTTGTGATTTTTTTTTCTTTGTTCTGTTTGTCCTATTTAGGCAATAAAAGGAGCAAATTGTGTCTTAGCACACTGGTATAATAACATTTCATCTCAGAAATGGCCTCACCACATTCCAACAACAGACTTCTGCAGGGAAATTTTACCCTTTTAAATTCAGTCTCCAGGTGAAAGTAGTGAAAAGGCAGATTGAGTGAGATTGTCATTTAAAACTGATAGCTAAAGTGTCATTTAAGAGCAGCTACCAGTCTAAGGTGTGTTCAAGTTTTGTTTCTTTCTCACCATTCAGCTGCTTTTAGGCCAAAGTAGCCATTACTGTCAGCAGCCAATGAATCCTTCTCCGCTATTGATCCTGCAGTAACAATTGGCAGCTCCCAGAGTCTTCTGTTGTGCAGACACAGCTGCAGCCCAGGTGAGGCCTGGCAGTTAGGCAGCCCTGGAAAAGTCTTGGTCCTTATTTGCAGTGTGGCTCTTCTCTAAGGCCACAGTGGGAAGCAGACCAGAGTGTGCTCCTGTGCAGTAGCAAGGAAGGCTCCCTGCTTTCGCTGAGCTGCTGATGTTATTAATGACCTGTATCCCATTTTACTTTTTCTTATTATATATGAGCACGAATTTAATGAATTTCAGACTGCCCTATTGGAGAAAGACCTCAGGTCATTTGTTTAACTGCATGAAGCCTTCTCTCAGGGGAGAACTGGGATCCAGCAATGAATTATGTGCTCAGTCAGTGTGAGAAATCGCATCCAGTCGTCAGCCATCCCTCCTCATCTCTGCTGCACAAAATGTTTCCTTCAGAACCACAGACAAGGGAAGCAGTGGTGTCCAAGGAGAACAACTGGATTTTCCTGCTAATGGGGTCTCTGTCTCCTGGTTCCCAGCAGGAGCAGGAGTGACAACATCAGTGTCCTGCACAATTAGCAATCAGCTGGTCAGCAGCCCAACCCATCCCCTGACTTTGGGTAGTACAGGCTGTTGAGGAACAGCTTCAGCTATTTCCTTAGATGCCTCTTGGTTCTGACAATCCATACCCAACACACACAGGAGATCCTGCAGTTCAGTCTCCTTCCATGCTGGCCTTTATGAACCTGTGTACCCTTTGCTTCAGCATAGCTAGATCCTTTCGAGTCAAAACACTTGCAATTTGAAGTAAAAAGGCATCAGCCTTGTTTCCATCATAGCCACACTCATTGCTTCTGTATGTAGGCTTAGAAAACTTCAGCCTTCTTTCTTCTCCTCAGAGAGCCATGCTCCAGCACCACCCCTACTCTGATTTACTGCTAGAACTCAGTGCAGGTTGGTAACACTGGCACCGCTAGGACACTTCGAAATGAGTCTGAGCTGTGTCTCTGACACTTGCTCCAGTGAGTGAGTGGCATTGGGACTGGCTCCAGTAAGTGCTCTTCAGTGACTTGTTTCAGCATAGTAGAAGTGGAAACCTGAAAGTCCTTTCATTTCCCAGTTTATGTGGCAAAGATGCTTTTCAGGTAGATGACTTCTCTTCTAACATCTCTGATCATCACAGGAAGCATGAACAGAAAACATTCAATCTTGCAGCTGTATTTATCCAAATATCTAATTACCTCATTTTCCATTATTTTCCCTTCCAAATTTCATGGCTGCAGATATGGTGAGCTTAATATAAAGTGTTGCGGAGCAAGAATTGTGGAGCTGAGTGTAGAGTGTCTCCTTAAGGCATCTTCTCCTTGAGGAAGTGTCTAGTCACTAATAAACCAACCTGCTGCAGGGTTGCATGAAGCAGTTGCATTTCCCTCCCAGAATATAGAATCTTTTTATTTAAATGAAATAGCTGATTTAAAGGAGTAGTGCAAGACTCGAAATGACAGTCAGGTCATCCCATCCCCAAGGGGAATTTGATGTACCTGGATGCCTTAAGAGTTGCAGCACTGATTTTTTTTCCCTCAAAGGCATTGCCATTTAAGGTACACTCTTGGAAGTCCCAAATGAAGTGTTGCTTCCCACCAGCATGTTTGTCTTGAGAAATGCTAAAAGCCCATCCTCACTCCTGTCAGGAACAAATGTGCTCAGCTCCAGCCTGACCAATGTTCCCTTGTGCCTGCTCCCTTAAAAACCTAAAGCCTTACCAATGTAACCATTGCCATAAAGATAGCAAAGGGGCAGGGGCAGGGAGGTGGCAGTCCTAGAGAAGCACATGGAAGTCAGAGGAGCAGAGGAAGCTGAAGCACCTGTGTGTGCCATGCCACAGAAAGAACTACAAGGCCAGTCCTGAGGTTTAAAGATACCCCTCATCAGATGCGCTGCCACTATGTGCCTTCCCCTGAAGACTTTCCTCCCTGCTACACTAGTAGGTAAAAGTGGTCAGATGTTACCTACTGTTGCTGATTTTGCCTCTGTCTTTACCAAATGGCAAATGGGATTTCAAATATTAGCCCTAAGGTA
Organism: Semnornis frantzii; assembly: GCA_013399775.1. Classification (NCBI taxonomy): domain Eukaryota; kingdom Metazoa; phylum Chordata; class Aves; order Piciformes; family Ramphastidae; genus Semnornis; species Semnornis frantzii. The sequence goes on along the minus strand of VWYK01083994.1, from coordinate 139,641 downwards.
GCTTACAGGTCATCTCTGAACAGGAATAAAACATCTGAAACTACAGGAAGGCATAAAGTATCTTTCGAAATAGATTTAATTCCACTTCCCAGAGAATAGTTTTCTATCTCTGGGTTCTCCCAGGTTTGGGAGTGGTGACTGGAGCAGGAGGTAAAGTGGTGGTGGATGCAGTAGTAGGCAGAGCAATAGGTGCAGAAGGAGGTGTAGCAGCACATCACCTAGACTCTCCTTCACTGATGGTGCTCCCAAGCAGTGCTGCCTGCTGTGCAGAGTGCTGGTGGTTTGCTGTGCTGTGCTGGTGCTGCAACCCTTCAGGAAATTTATGGACATTTCCTGAACCTGAGTGACTCCAGAAGATCAGCTCCTATTTGCCTAGCAGCATTCGTTCTGTTCAGACAAGGTGCTGAGAGTTCCTAAAGATTTATATCTGCTATAAACTGCTGTTATATTAAAAGAGATTCTGACTGGTGCAGTGAAGCTAAAATACCTTCCTGCCTTTTGGTGGTTAATAAATTGTTTCAGCCAGTTTCAGCTAACATTTCGGTGGTGAGCAGGACATGTGCACCCAAACAGCAAAGCAGCCCTGGCAACTGAGTGCTGCTGAGAGCCCTTCTGCATGGCCCTGCCAGTCCAGGCAGGCAGAACCAACCTCTCCATCGCTCCTCCTTGATGTGTGCAGCTGCCTCTTGCAGCATGCATTCAAATGCTGCTCTGAGGTACAACCAGGAGTGGCATTCAGGATATAATCCCTTCAGAGGTCAGACTCCAGAGACACAAATCGATTCCTGTTATTGTACACTCTCTATTCATCTTCCAGCCTGGCCTAGAAAGAACTTGCCCTAAAAAAAAAAAAAAAAAAAAAAAGAAAAAAAAAAAAAGAAGAAGAGAAGATGATAGAGAAGCAGAAGCAGGAAAGTGGAGAAATATGGGAGTTTTTAAAAGAAAATAAAACCCCACCTTGAGCTCTCCCAGTGTGCACCAGGTTCAGCCTATGGAACTTTGTCGTTCTGCATTGGCTGCAAACTGAGAGCAAGCAGGAAGGGAATGGCAGGACCAGGTCCATAGGTAACTGTGGTCCTTTCTCACAGCCAGCAGAGGTTAGAAAAAAACCCTAACACACACAGTCCCACCAGGATGAATCCCTGCAGGAAGAAAGGGTTTTCAGAAGCCTCTGTCACATCGGTTTTGCAGTAAGGCAAACAGAAGCAGACAAGTAAGGAATTTTCAGATAAAGCTGTGTTTGTTTGACCCTGATGGAGCCAGTGTACAGCAGTGGGGAGAAAATGTGCCCAGACTTGCCATGTCCTGTGAAGTTTAAATCAAATGATGCTAAAATTGGGTTGCCTCTCAGGTGCATGGCTTGTGCCTCTGACTTTGGCTTTGACTGTAAGCAGTATCAATCAAGTTCTTTCTAAACTGACCCTAATTTTCAGTGCCGCCACATGTAAAACACACAGCAAGTCTGCTAGTGAAAACTCTTCTCATCAGGTTTTCTCCCAGGGCTCTGCAGTTCTACAAGGACTGGAATGTGTAATAGAAAGACCTGCAGGGTAAGGAGAGAGGGAGAAAAGTGAATTCCCAGCAGCTCCACTGGGATTCACAGATGAGAACAGAACTTCTTTCTGGTGTGTGTATAACTCCCTGCTGAAAACCTGGGAAAACGTTCTCTTCCTGTGTGAAGGTCTCTCTTAAACTAGCAGGTAGGAATGGGGGAGCCAGGCACAGGCATTGCTGGCCCCCATTAGCTGCCTGCTGACACCTCTGACTCACACCCACAGGTATCTTCTGAGCACCTTCATCTGCCACTGTTCAGAGCAGCTTTAGTGGTGGAGTCCTCATCCATGGAGATATTCCAGATCTGACAGGATGTGGTCCTGGGCAGGTCTCCAGAGATCCCTGGAAAACTAATGACTGTGTGGTGAATTCTGTGACCACAAAGCTTAGTTCCAAGACAAGACCAAGAAGTGAGAGACCTGAAGTTCCTCTTATGGTGAAAGAGGAGGTAGTAAAAGTAGTTGTTTTGGTTTGAGTGTTACAAGGATATCACTGATATAAATGCAGGGCCCAGCATAGTGCTGCTGGCTCTCCACAACAGCTACCTGTTCACTGCAACCAGTTCTTAGAAGATAATCTCATTTGGTGCACTCCACACCTCTATGTTCAGCAGCCACCTGAAAACCCTCAATCATGTAAGAGCACTTCATTATCATATTAGACTTTCTGTGAAACCAGCTGCACTGTGGACTCTTTAATCCTCAAATTATTCAGTCCAAAATGTGCTCTGCAGTCAGGGAAGGCTGTCTTAATTTGAAAGGATTCTTTCAGCATATCTGTGGTGATTTACTAGGCTGCTTGATTTATCTTTTTTTTTTTTTCCAGAGCAAACTAAAGTCTGTCATACTCAGCTTTAGCAAGGGTTACCCCACTGGAGACATGAAATGGATTTCAGAAAGCAAGACACACTGGCAGCATTTTGATTCTCTGCCATCCAGGTATTGGCAGGAGTGGGGAACATGCTCTTCTGCCACACCTGGTTGCAATTCTGGGCCTGATTCTTGCAGTGTTCACTCACAGAGGGGACTCTTGCAGATAATCCTGGCCAGGATGATCACAGAATCCTAGAGTGGCCTAGATTGGAAGGCACCTCCCTGCCACGAGCAGGGACACCTCTCGGCTAGGCTGCTCAAGGTCTCATCCAACCTGGCCTCCAACACCCCCAGGCAGGAGGCAGCCACAGCCTCTCTGGGCAGCCTGTGCCAGACTCTCACCACACTCAACAACTTCTTCCTCAGCTCCAGTCTAACCCTGCTCTGCCTCAGCTTCAAACCATTCCCCCTTGGCCTGTCTATAGACACCCTCAGCAAAAGTCCCTCTGAAGCCTTCCTGCAGCTATTGGAATCAATCAGGTATTGCACCACAGCAAAGCAAACAGGTACCTGAGTATGATGTAAAGTCAAGGTAAGAAAACCTGAGGGATAGTGAAAGGCAAAGGTTTGGCCCAGGTTCTCAAGGGGCACTGAGTCTGCTCCTGTCACTTTTGCAATTGCAAAAAAAATGCAAGGAAAACCAAGAGTACTTAATCAACTACAGACAGTTCAGTCCAGTATTTCTGGAAGTTCCATGCCAGCTGAGTGGGATGGGAATTCTTCCACTGCATTTCAGAAGCTTCCTCATATTTCTGATAGCTATTGATGTTTATATTGCCCAACCTTAATGGAACCTGGAATTTACACCTTCAAAGAGACCTGCACTCGGCTGCCAGAATAGCTCACAGCTGAAGAGGAATGGCTCAAATTAGTCACACAATCAGAATTTAATGCAATAAAGCATTTATGATAAGAAAATAAAAAAACAGACAGGAAAAAAAATGACATCCAAGACTTTGATTCATTGGCAAGGTGGTGAGGTAAAATAAACAGAACAACTCGTAAATCAGGAGGCTTTTCAGGGGACGATCAGCTTGGGGAATGATGGGAGCAGGCATTCTGAGCCTGCATTGATCAGCCCATACGAACACCAAGGCTCTCTGAGCATCTTCACTCCGCCCTGACTAAATCAACCTCTTTATGGGCAGGTCCCTAACATTAAAGACCCAGCACACAAAGGCAGGTGTTACAACCACCACATGCACAGCACCAGCAAGTGCATTTTCTGCCCTATAGAGGCACAGAGAGAGCACTCACCCAGCTGCGGAACAGATGGACGCATGCACCCGGCCAGCCAGGACAAGCAAACCATCTTGAGCTTGGATGCTTCTTTCAAATACAGACTGTCTGAGGAGAAATTATGCTGAGATTCCCACTGATAAAAAAAGAAACCTAAAAAGGGAGCAAATGGAGCAGTGATGGTGCTGGGAACAGCTGGTGGCCTCTCCCAGTTGGTCCCCAGTGGCCAGCAGCTGCGTTTTGTGCCTGGTCTTGTCTTCAGACATCTCAGGGCAAGCAAACCGCAGCAGGATGACAGATAGTCCTCCCAACAGATACTGACAAACAAATTAGTGCAAAGATGCTTTTCATAGCCTGCCAGATGTGTTGAGTTCTATCATATGGAACAAGGAATGAAAAGCTGTCTCTGCCCCATCTGTGCTTCTGCAGTAATCACTGCTGCACTGGCTGTGCAGCCGAAGGTGCGGTAAACATTTGGGCTGGGGTTGCGCTCAAAATACATGGCACACGCCAGGTCTGGGCCTCATCAGCGGTGCCTGAAGCTTTCGTATTAGCAAGAATACCTTAAATGCCTGGAAGAGAGATGTTCAGGAGCTGGAGTATTGTCCTGGTGATTAATTGAAAAATTATGCAAATACCAAAAGAATGGTTTATGCAGATCAGAGCAGGCTGCAGAAATGCACTTTGCTTCTGTTTGCATGCAGGGCTTCCAGTCTGCCATAAAAAAGCAAGAGGTTAGAGAATTGCTGTTTGCCTCTACAGCATTTCCTCTCTTGGAGCTTATCTGTCTTAAGACTGTTAACCCAGATTTAATTCAGAGGCTGCAATTGTGTGCAAGAGCAGAGTTAAAATGAAACAATGAGAAGTGAAGGCTCTCTGCGGGTGATTGAAAGGCGCAGGACACCACAGCACCTGCATTTCTAACCTGCTGTCAGTGGCACCAACACCTCCCAGCAAAACAGCCTTTTGTGAGGGGTGTCCTTCCTCCCAGAACAGAAAGCCACTGGAGCAGGAGGTGTGGGGGGGGATGTACGATAACCTCTGCTAAATACCCATAATGAGGGAGTGCAGACAAAAGAAGCTGAAGATCTGGTCCACGCCCTCTCAGCAGGGATGAGCTTCAGGCACCTCTAGCCATTTTCCCTTAGATTTAAATGTCGTGTGTTTTCTCTGCAGGTTCCTCCCACGGAATCATTTCCTAGCAGCTTACAGCTCGAAATCCCGCATGTGCCCCCCACCGCCACCATCTCCTGTGCCCTGCCCAGGCCTGGCCTCTCTCTGTCTCTGCGCAGGGCCTCACAGGGCGATGCGAGGGGATGTAGCCAGCCCTGCCCACATCCCATCCCGTCCCAGGTGATCCCCAGGCTGCAGGATCTCCTCTCGGCATTAAGGTTTGCATTGCATCAAACACTTCTCCTGCCTGTCCTCTGCCCATGACCCGGGCAGCCCAAGGGGCACCTGTGATGAGGAGACTTGCAACCAGTCTTGTGGCTCCTGGCATCCTCTTTGCAGCAAGTCTGAGACCCCAGAGGAGCTCTCTTGCTGGCTGCATTGCCTGTGGATGCTGATTCATGCTCACTCCTACCTCTGCAGCCAGTCTCAGCCCTGTAGACATCCAAGCTCACATCTCTGGCACCACAACACTCAGTTTCTCTTTCTTGTCACTGCCCTCTCTTTCCTCCCTCTGCTTTACTGCACAAGCCTTGTGTGAGGAATAATCTCTGTCTCTGAGAAATCCATTCTGCTTTCTCTCTTCTTTTTGGTTGGTTAGACAATTATTAATCCACCCTCTTGTCACAAAATAGCCAGAGCTAGGATAATAAAGTCAAAATATAATTTCCCCATAATGTAGTATAATCTCTGCCTTCTCTCTCTGCCTTGCAGATGGCACACCTCTTAGCACGAACAGCACGTTAGCGTGCTGATTCCAGATGCACCAAATATGTACAAATCTTCACATTCTCTCTCTCTCTCCCCCCTCGACGAGTGTGTTTATATATATTATCCTTGCCATTTAATTCTCCCAGCTTTTCATTTTTATTTCTCTTTTAGGACAACACAGACTTGTCATAATCCATCTGGGATTTTATTCTTCATCATACAAAAATGTTGCTTGAAGGCCAGTTTTCACTTGGCATTAAGAGACTGAAGATCAGCCTAAATCAGAGTTTTATAAACCTCTTATAGCAAAATCCCTTCAGTTGTAAATGTGTTGTCTCAATAATTAGATAAACACACCAGACCACTTGTTACCAGGCTAGCACAGGAATTAATTACGTTATTTCCTGAGACTGCCTGTGATGAGCCAATGCACCAGCAAGTAAGAGGCCCCAGTACCTGTTTATCTACCTCTGATGTTGTAAATAGTTCTAAAAGGGGGTGCCAGCAGAGGCTCTAGCAGAAGTGAAAGGCATTTAAGCAAAGAAATCTGGGAATAGGCTGTGTGGAGTAAGGGGTAAACTGGATGCGTATTGCATCCATAGGTGAGGGGGGTTTAAAATTCTCATTTGATCGTTTGCAGAAAGCTTCTGACTTGATTGTGAAATGTTTTCTCTTGTGCTTAAATTTCATGCCACAGATTATTAAAAATTGACTTTGCAGTATTTATTTTACTTATCTACCACAGGCAAGCTGTGCTTAACCATAGATTTTGTGAATTATTAAATTTTAAATGCAATTTGTGTTGGATTTTCTACTCCAGTTCTGTCTGCAGGGATGTGCACCTCCAGTCCTGTCCCTGAAGTGGGAGCGCTTTGATTCATCTTTAATCTGAACAGTTCTAGAAGTGCATGTTCCAAGTTGTGAGACATGATGAGAGTCTCCAGGGTAATGCTTAACTGACTGCTTGTTAGTTTTAACGTTTAAGATCTGATGGAAATCACCAGCTTCAGTAGGCTACCTGAGCCTCAGCAGCGCTCAGCATCATTCCTTCCATCGGAGAACCAGAACTGGTTTTCAGCATAATGAGAAGCTAATAAAGGTCACTCTGCCCACAAACACAAATGCATCACTGATAATTTAACAGGGCCAGTGCTGCATGCTTGCATTTCAGGTGCAAATCTCTTCAACTGAAACTCCTTGATGTTAGAGGGAAGGCAACTGAATAAATCTTCAGGATTTAAATTAAAGCTGGGCAACGTTACAAAACTGAAATCTAAGTCAGGAATCAGACTGGTACTAGAATCAAACTAGATTGTAACTAGAAAACATGAATTACCCAACAAAAATGTACAAGGTCTGAACTTTAATGTCTCCAAGAACTGGAACACCTCAGCTATGCAGACAGGCTGAGGGAGCTGGGGGTGTGCAGCCTGGAGAGGAGAAGACTCCAGGGGGACCTCAGAGCTGCCTGCCAGTGTCTGAAGGGATCCTGAAGGAAGGCTGCAGGAGGGCTTTTGCTGAGGGTGTCTAGAGACAGGCCAAGGGGGAATGGTTTGAAGCTGAGGCAGAGTAGGGTTAGACTGAAGCTGAGGAAGAAGTTCTTTGGTAGGAGGGTGGTGAGAGTCTGGCACAGGCTGCCCAGGGAGGCTGTGGCTGCCTCCTGCCTGGGGGTGTTCAAGGGCAGATTGGATGAGCCTCGAGCAGCTGAGTCTGGCTGAGAGGTGTCCCTGGGTATGGTGGGGAGGGTGGAGGAAATGAGCTCTGAGGTCCCTTCCAGCCTGAGCCATTCAATCATTCTGTGATCTACATGTTCCTAAAAGTTAAAAATCCATTTTCCTTTTTTAAACTTAAGGGCAAAGCTGAGGGGTTCGTGTGCTGGTTCCAGTGTGTAGATTTTTTGTTTATGCCACTAGACTTCCAGGAAGACATTAACACATTTTCAGAATATTCTTGGATTTCTTCTGTAAGCAGAGCCTCTGTCTGAAGGAAGAGGATTAGAAATGCTTGCACTGAAAACTGAGAACTGATAAAGACTAGTGCTGCCAGGTGATGTGCATTGTGGCCTTTCCCATCATACAGGCGTGCAGCAGGAGGAAGCAACAGCTGACATGCAGCAAACATCCTGTGAAATGGGTTGTAACCAGACTGGATCATAAACAAAAAGAGGAGAAAATACTCTAGGTACAAACCTCTGTTCTAGCTAAGTCCCTAAGAACAAACTGAAATGCTGAGGTCTGGAGGTGCTCCACGTTGTAATCAATGCCAGGTTTCAAGGTGAAATGGTTTTAATTATACAGAGCATTGGCAGGATTAGTGCATTCAGTGTTGACCTCATTGGGCTTTGTTTGTTTCCTGGCTGACTGCAGAATTGACATAATTATTTACATAAGGACTTTTTATTTATTTTCCTGTGCCACAGAGCAGTGAATCCCCATTGTCCTGCTGAGCAGCCTGTCAGAACAGGGCAGCGTGTGAGGAAGAGGAAAGAATGGAAAGAAGCCTTCCCTCTTCTGCTTCTAAATTGATTGGGGAGAAGCTATTCTATGTTTTGCCTTTTCAGTAATACTTTGGAGCAGACCTTCAAAAATAAAAGAATCCTTGTGAGGGGAGAAATGCTGTTCTTCTGAATGGCTCATGGGCAGTGCCAGGGGCAGCTGTGCACCCTGGCTGGAAACAGGCTTCCCGAACACAGGCTGCTGCGCCTTGCAGCGCCACTCTGCAGCCAAAGCTACCTCTCTCCACATCTCTGCATGGCTCTGGCTCCTCTTCTGTAAGTCTACTCATAATGGCTTCAAAAACCTGTGAGCTGGTCAAGCCTTGCTCTAAAATAAACACAAATGTATTTCTCTTGGCCATGGGCAACCTCATTTTAAACACGAGTACCTTAGCTGAATGCCAGAAACGCTGAGGTGTAGGTGGCTCCTGTGTGTGCTTAGGCATTTGGAAGCTACAATTTGCAAACTCAATGCCTGTAATTTGGAAAACCTCAAAAGTTCCATCAAATGTTTTCACATCTGTGTGCAAAAGTGATGTGTGTGCACACTTCCTCAGAGACATCATCCCTACCAGATCCCCAAGAGTGCTCACAGGAGCTAATAAACATTGTTGTCATGTGCTAAAATCCCTCTGGGTGACCTTGGCTCTTGTTTGTGGATGGCGGGCGGCTTACAGAAGAGATTTTCCAAGCTGTGGAGGACTGCAGGCCTATCCATTAGAAGTGAAGATTCGTAGCATGGCTTTGAAAATTTCAGAGCAGCCTTGTGCCAGCTTTCTCTGAGTCACACCTTGAAAGCAGCTTACAGCATTTTTTCAGTGACAGCAATGCCCAGCGAGAGGACAAGTCTACACAGAGGGCTATAGATAGCAGCATTGAAATTAGAATGTTACAAAAAAGTCTCTGTCAGCAGAGTCCTCAAAATAAGTGTCCAATGACCTTCTTCTGTGCTTAAAAACACATGCTCCCTCTTCTAGCTTCCACATCTTTATTTCCTTCTAATCGTGGCACAGGTAGTAATGCTACCACAAGGAGCTGTAACGAGGTATTTTGGGTTGTGCACTGAATCAGAGTTTGTTAATAACGAGAGGGAGGCTGAAAGCTCCTGGTACTACCTCAGTATGGACATGAGAAAATGCAAAGTATTCTGATCCATAACACGTGTCTCTAGAAATAAATAGTAAGCAAGTGCTGGGAGCTTCACTGGTGGAGCTATAGCAAATGACATATTCAGGAGCCCTCTTGCACCTTTGCCCACCGACACGCCATTGGCAGTCAGAATTCTTCTGCAGCTCGTTCCTGAAGGTCATGGTAGCTAACCATAAACACATTTGTTCCCTAGAGCACTCTGCAGATGCAGACAGTCACTACAAGTCAAGATAGAGTGGGGTTCATCTCATCTGACCTCAGGCATTGCTGTGCTAAGCATCAAGCTGACCAGGCGAAAGACTCAAGGGCAGTCAAGGGCTGTGTTGTGGTTTAGTTTTGAGAGGGTGTCTGGTTTTATTCACTAGGAAAGGAGGTCCACTGCCATTCATCAAGAGCAGAAGTCATTCTACATGATAAAGAACTAAAGAGTATTGTAACTTCTCAAGAGATTCAAACTGGGAGTGTAGTCCTCCAGTGCAGACCTCCAGGTCTCTTCAGCAGCAGCCCGACTAGAGAAGTGCCAGGTGAAGATCTAATGCACAGTTGGTTTAGAACAGAAGCTTTGTTGTACTTAAGCAGCAGATTCATATTATTAGCAGTTATTAGCAGTTTCATAAAGAGATTTGCAAGTGAGACTAAGATTTTAAATGTGTTTAAGTTAAACAGAATCATGAGAAAGTTCCTCTTGCAACTCATGGTTGGTGTGTGCAGATCACTCGGCATTGTTTTCAGTCCCATTAGGACACTAAGTGTATCTGTCAATAGTCAACAGATAGTGACCCTTGTTATGTGACTCTTGGTAACCTTATTGGGTGACTGAAGACAGATCACAGTAGAGATCTGCAGTACAGTTCAGGAGACTTCAGGGATCAGTCATCTGCATTAAAAAAAAAAAAAGCACTGGAAAACTGCAGTTTGCCTTAGGTGGCTGGTTACACAGCATGAGTAGCGAGCAGTCAAAACAAATAGTTTGCAGAGACTGAAAAGTCTTTACAAAGCGCATTCAAGCAAATTCTACTGATAAGTATATCTGGAAAAATCAAAATCTGATACAAACAGAAGAAAAAGCTTAAAACCACTGAGCAAATAAGGCACAGATCAGCAGCAGGCATGAGCTAGAGAGATCCCAAGCCCTGCACTCATCAGCGACGCAGACCTCAGTGTGCAACCTGAACCCCTTACAGCGTCAGGGCTGGGTGGAGCATGACTCTGTGTTCTTCTCCTTCCTTTGTGGTAAAGATATGCCTTTGTTTTTCTCCATTTCTTTTTCAATTGGGCAAGTGAATTTTTTGCTAGTAAGTTGTTTGTGGAAGGCAGAGGTCACGCTGCAGCTCTGTCAGTGCCAAGGCAGTGAATGATGGGATGGTTTGCATTTAAATCATCAGCGCTGGACAGTTGCATTTACCCTGAAACCAGCTATAGGGCCTGAAAGCAGAGGAGTGGGAGTAGGCTTGCTCGCTCCCATAAAACTCTGCTCACTGGAGATTTACTGCGTGGCTACTTCTAGAGACAAATTGCTGTCTTTCCTTTCTTCCTCTCTCTCTCTTGTCCTCTTTTCTTAACAAATATGGAGCAAGTCTGTCCAACTGTTGCTCAGCCAAGGCCAAAGTGCTTCAATTTTCTTTGTACAGGTGCTTCTGGACACTGAATTGTCCTGAACAATCAAATGTCTTGGAAAAGTGACTGAATAGAGTTGCAGTGTCTGGGTGCCAAGGCATGGCACCCCATGGGTGGCTCCAAATGCACTGCACTGTGCTGGGTTAGGAATGTGAACAAGAATCCCGTAAAACTCAGCAGAGCAGAGCCCATTTCTGGTACTGAGGAGCTGAGGTTATCAGCATAGTTTGCTGTACTGGCTCAGCGTCTGTCTGCGGCAGCCACTCTGTGGGGTGCTGGGCTGCAGGCTGCCCCCATGGTCACTCAGATGAGCACCACGGCAGCTTCAGCTCTTGCCATGTCCTGGCCCTTGGCACAGGCACGCACTGGCTCCTTCGGCACTCCCTTGGCTGTCTCCTGCCAGCAGAGGATTTGGGCTTGGGAGGCTGTAGGCATGCAGGGTCTTCTGCAAGAGGGTCGGGAAAGAAGCCACACGGTGGCAATTCAGCGTCTTTGCCCCCAGTCAGAACCTGGCCTGTTTTAATCAATGGGCTTAGAATTCAAGCAAGGACTTTGCTAGCATGGCCATTGAGTGTGTGATGCTGCAAGGACTGGCGTCTGGGGTGGGCTAGGGCCTGTCATAACCAGCAGTGGGGAGGAGCAGCATTGCTGGTAAATGTTCATTGGTTTTCTTACATTGAAAACTCACTGATTTGATTTAAAGGTTAAAATATATATAGAAGTGCATTAAAATATATGCAGAAGAGGAATTCTATGTACTGCATGTATTAAAAGGTCCCTGAGGACACTGCTGGGTGTCTCTGACCCAGCCTGGGCCCTGGAGATTCTTTCCACATTGTCTGCTCTGGAGGTCATCAGTCCCAGCCCCAGAAGTGATGCCTGTCTGCAGCCAGCCACAGTCCTGTCCTGGGTGCAGTAACTGTCTCACAAGGGTTTGCTGGCAGTGAGTAGATCCCCTCCTGCAGTAGTTTAATTGCTCTGAAGTGGTGTTTCTGGTGGTTCAGAAGAGGACTGCACTCATCTTCCTCCATCAACTGGTCTCCCTTTCGTTAAGAGCTCATTACCTATGGCAGATCCTGGGTCTTTTGAGTCAGTGCAGTTCAGATAAATCCTGCTTTACCAGAAAAGAGGATTTTCTTTGCTCTTGTGGAAAGAGGAAAGATGGCTCATAAGAGGGAATCAAAGATCCTGAATTCACATGATTAATGAGTTAGATACATTTGGAGAGTGTGAACTGTACACTTGTGGCACAGGGGCCCTCTCCTCACCAGGATTTCCTCTGCCAGGGGGAAGAAAGTCTCAGACTGCTTTTGCACTTTAAAATGAAAGAACAGACCATGGGAGCTGTTTGTAATTATAATCTCTTGCTGAGATCAAAGGAGAGGGGAAGTAAATGCATATGTACTTCTTCCTCTGGTACTGCCCCAGCTACTTAGTAGAACTAATGGAGCCTCCAGTGTAGAAGAGGCAGAGATTAGCCTCTTCATCTCAGCTACCTGCACGGAGTCCAAAAGGATTAAAAATACTAAGAGTGAATTTCAGCTAGGAAATAGGATGGAAATTCTCTCTCCATCCATTTATCTTCTCATCCTTCTTTCCAGAACCATGGCTTCCAGCTTCCCACCCATTCCTATTTTTCCCCTTCTTCTTTCTCAGTAAAACCAGTCTTGGAAATACCTAAAAGCCCTGAGAAGCTTTGACTCTGTGGCACTGTTGAGCACTTTGCTTGAGAACTGTGAAGGACTAAGGAGTCTGAGTAGTCATGGTAAGATTGTGGAATCAGATCCTTCCCTGGTCTGAAGCCACTGACCTCAGCTGGTGTGACTCCGTGCGTGCTCGTGGACTTCAGTAAAGCCGCACAGACTCACTCCAGCTGAGGATCTGACCCAGGAAATTAGGGAATCTCATCCAAAGCAAAAGGAACTTCTGTTGTGAGTTGGCCTTCAAGGGAAAATACTCGCTAATTCAATGACTCCCACTGGTGTGCCTGTAGCTGCTAGTCATTCTGTGCTGCAGAAAATCTTTACCTGTAACTGGCGCATGGAGAGTTCCCCCAGCAGCTCCACACACAGAACATCAGAGCGCAGGAGTGCACACACAGCCCTCCAAGGGGCACGTGTTAGAAGGCAAGCCCCAGGGTCAGTCTGTGAAGCAAAAGTGATATATTCAGGAGAAATCTTCCCAGCTAGACATTGCACCTTAGTGGCCTATTAGCTTTTCCAGCAAATGTGAAAGATCACCCTAAAATCTTGGTTTGGATGGGCCTTGGGTTGTCTTCTCAGGCTTAATTTTGTGTAGAAACAGCCTGAAAGAGCTCTCTGGGACCTGTTTTCAGCAAACCAAAGCAGTAACCCTGGCATTTGTATTGATACTGCAGCAACAGTCAGACAAATTAGCCCTCAGAATTGCAGAATTTGGAGCTGAAGAAAGTAAGCAACCTGCTCAGGAGGTCACAGTTCTGCTGTATCTCTTGGCAACCACCGAAGGGAGATGAGCAGAGAAGAAAGGCGATAAAAAGTAAATGGCACTTTCCTGCTAAGCTAATCAGTTCTGTTTGAGAACAGAGAGCTGTGCCAACTGCAAATCAATGCACTAAATCACTTTGCTTCTCGTGCAAGCCTTGCCACCATGGCAGCTGCTAACAAGGGAATAAAGAAAACTGTTATTGGATATTTAGTAGCCTTTTTAAGTGCTTCTGTAAAATAACGTATTTAATTTAATGCAAAGTTATAAATGTAATTGGAGTTTATAGACATTGTAGCAGGCAAGAGAAGAGTGAGAGTCCTTTCTGAGCAAGGAGCTGGTTTCTGTTCCTAGACCATCCTTATCAAACTCCTGTCTGCAGTGTTGAAAAGCAGCTTTCCTATCAGATTTTAGCACTTCACCAGTTTAAGGGGTAAACACTGAGATAATAGCAATATGCCTGCCATCACACATGGCTTGTGCCATGGTCAAGTTACAGAAGAGGGCTAACACTTGCTTTAGGCTGAAATTAATGCACTCTGATGCCACAGGCTGTAGTGACTAAGTCTGCCCCATTTATAAAGCAAGCCTGTGGTGACTGCTCCAGATGTGGGTATGTACCAAAGCATGTGTAGATTTGATCAGATAATCCCACTTAAGACAACAACAACTGCACCCAGTGGATTTACTCCATGATGTAATGTTATAGACCTTTTTTTCCCTGTTCTTGTCCAAAGATTTCCCCAACAATAACAATCTTTCTTGTCCCTAGCTGTGACTGGTTTCTGGGAGCTCTCCTTAATGTTATCAGATTGCTTATGAAAAGTTGTGTTTTTCCTGGAGAGCTCAGTTTCTGCCACATCCTCAGCATTCTCTTAGCCTAAAATGGAAGACTAAGATCTGTGAGCTTCTGGTTTGAGCTGCTGGTGCACACACAGAGCAGCCCAACTTTGTCATCATTTAAGTCATCAATCGTAGCTGTGCAGTGAAACACTTGATCTAAAATCCCCACGAGCAAGCAGTAGACTGCCTTCTCTTTAATTACATCAACCCTCAATCAGCCCAGAGCAATGCCATCCTTGGAAGTACTAACTCTGACAGGTAGTACTTCTGGAAATGCCATAAAAATGCCAGCAAAGCATCAATGGCAGAGCAAATAAGCTGCCTCATCTTTGGAGAATTATTGGACTGTACTAACATTCAAGGGTACAATGTCAGCACAATGCAGAAAGAGTTAGATGCATAGCCCCCATTATTATTGTTGATGGGAGTCAGGTGTCAAGTTCCCTTTGCATCAACCTGAAAACTTAGCCCTCCTGGTGAAGCTTTAGCCAACTTTTCCTTTGTCCCTGCTCTCAACAGAGGGATGGGTTTGAAGCCATTTGTGCTATGATTGAATAAAGCCTGGAAAGGTAAAAAGAAAATACTAACAGAGTAGCCATGATGAACCTGAGGCTTTCAGACTCTGTAAGCTGTGATGGAAGGCTTAATAAACATTAAAGGTTCATGCCTTAACAGGTGGAATTGGAGCAGTTACTCTGTAGTAAATGGCACTGTTAATACCAGCAACGCCTGGGCCAGCCCCAGGGCAGCCCCTAACTCCTTTTGCTGTCTCAGCTCCCATGGGGTCCAGAGGGAATTTCAGTGCCTAAACACTTAAATACCTGTCTCCCTTAGCATCGACTCCTGTCAGTAGTATCTTGTCAGGAGGCCTGCTGAATCTCAGCCTTTGCATAGCCCTGCAGTTAATTGTTTGCTCCCAATAAGCACAGGTGCCTCAGCAAGAGCTTCCTCAGCTGGAACGGCAGCACCTTTGACTTTCTGCCCACAGACAGGCTGGCGGGCACAAGGCTGCCTGGTGGTGTAAGGGGCAACCCAGGACAGCACTCAGGTTAAATATGCATTATTGTGGGAGTAGGAGAGAGAGAAGTCCCACCTGACTGGCTTACAATAAATGAACAGAGAGCAGACTAAAACGAAAAGCCTTTTATCACTAATTGCTGACAGCACCTTTCTGCTGCAGGCAACTTAGTTCCTAATGTTTAAGGTATTCAGTTTGGGAAGCAGAGGGATACAGCTCAGAGGAGGGTCCTGGCAGGCAGCTTTCACACTATGGAGGGCAGGTGAAGAGCTGTATCTGTGTATGTAATTGTAGGCATTGCTGCAGGCTGGGGCATGGAAACTAAGAAGTAGAAGAGCAGTTCGTGTTGGGATGAAGCACATGGTTGTGGTCCCCAAATTGAAACTCTTGTCTCGTAAAGTGTAAAAGAGACACTTGGCTGTTGATCTGCACTGCACCTCTACAGACACCATGGAATAACTCCTCATGTTTGAAATCCTTTGAATGGGTTTCTGTGACACTGTGGAAATCTGTGAGCATCAAGGAGCCCTGACTCCGATTGTTATCCAAACCTCTGTGAGGACCAAGAACTGAAGCAGTATCAGGAAAGTTTGTCAACAGCAGAGCCTTCCTGGGGGGCAGGACATCTCCCTCAGCACCTTGTGATCCAGACACAGGCAGTGCTGGCACCCACCAGAGCACAAGTCAAGGCTCCCCAGCAAGGAAGGGTGCAAATAATGTCTCCAACTTTGGACATCTACAAGTTAGCCTTCTAGGCTAATCTGTAGTCCGGGTTCTAGGAGAGGGTTATTGTACTTAGCAAGCACTTCTCTGTAGACAGTCATGCTCACATCTCCTCTTTGAAGGTGAAGTCAGATTGGTCCCTCCTAGGATTGTTCAGCCCCCTCATACAGCAGATGAGGCTGAACTTGGAGTTTGGAGCATTGAAGTTTGCCTTTAACAGTTCAGCCCCACCTTAGCCTTTGTGTACCCAAGGGGACTGCTGGTTTCAGAAGCTGGTGAGCTTTGCAACCTCCAAATCCCTCTGCATGCACAGTCCTGAGATGCAGTCTGTAGTAATGTCTACACAGGCAGTTGCTTTTCTTTCCCCAGACCTCAACTGCTGTGGTTCCAGGCATCCCTTCAGCACCTTTGCTAGCTTTGGTGCTCTTCCTTTGGCACAAACCACTCATGTTTCCTATGGGCATCACTTAGTAAGCAGGTTTAAAGGAGCAATGAGCCAAAGTGAGCATTATCAGTAGTTTTCTCTCCCAGTTTGTCCAAGTCTCCTTGAGTAATGCAGACTTGCATGTAGACACAGCCTAATGAGAAACTGGCCTGGTCACCTTAATCCTGGCCAAACTAGTTTCTCACGTGGCTGAAGAAGCTCCTCAGCTTGCCTCAAGCGTGCAGCCAGACGCTCTTGGATAACAGTGTTTGCTGTGCAGCTGGCATAGAATCTAATAGTCAGTGTGTTAATCACACACATTTAGAGTGTGCTTAATAAATCTACTGGAAATTTTTATGAGCTGCATTGCAAGACTTTAGCACACGGAGCAGAGCACTGATGGTTATTATGCAATTATTTTCTCTCATGGTTCTCCTGTTTTCTAAAATGATGACATCCCCAAAAAAGGGAGGGGGAGAAAGGAAAGGGGGTGGAGGAGAGCCTGCCACAATGTATAGACTGCAAAACAGAAATATTTGCAAAATGAATGCTCAGGTAGCATAAGAAGCAAAGAAATAATTTTTAAACTGTCATCTCCAAGCCACAGCCAGATCACTTAGAAAATACATAATACAGTACACTCCACAGGCAGGCAGAGATGCACATAAACTGATAATAACTCAAGAGTTTTATCTCTGTGTGTCCTCAAGCAAGGCACCAGGAGAGAAAAACACTCCTGAAACAAAATTAAATAGTTTTAGATCTGATTTTACTAGGCTGAACTAGATCTCAGATTGATTTCTATGGAGTCAAATAGACAGCAGCACACACACATGTTACCTTTCTTATAAAAATCCATCAACTACCTTCTGGTTTTACTTACTTTGTTCTTTACTAGAAGTATTAAGACACTAATATTTCAGGACAAAACGTGCTGCCTTCTGTAAATGGTCCTTCATGGTAAAGGAGCTTGGAGTGGGCTGTTACAGAGCACTGAAATACAGCCTCTGAGGTTTGTTTGCTTGAATGCCTATTTGCATTCACATTGAAGCTGCAGCTAAACCCACTGTATGTGTTCTGGAAAAGGGGGGACAAAGACCTGCAGGACATGCCACTGGGAGAGAAACGGTGTCCTCAAGTGCTGCATACACTGTCTCGTGTATGTGATCAGCAAAACACGTGGCAGAGGACATGTCCTCTAGCTCAAATCATGTTGGATGGATCTGTACAGCATGCATGGCTTTACTGCTGACCCTTTCTGCTTCCTAAGGGGTAGAGTTGTTCTGACCTCACAGTAAATGACCATGGCTGTGTGCAGAGGGCCTGGTGGCATCCAGGGCCTGGCAGGGCTGCAGTGTCCAGAGCACAAGGCATGAACCTGCCTCTGCACGTTAGAGGTTGGGTTGTCACTGGCAAAACATTTCACATAGCTGCCATGAAAGCTTCCCAAGGGTAGCAGTTCTGGGTCAGTTAGCAGCAAGGAGAGGATGCACAAAACTTGGTTAGTCCGGCTGCCAGCTCCCTGAGCTAACTGATGTTTCACAGTCAGTGTTCTCTGCAACACCATAACAGCATAAACTGTTACTGCTACTTAATATAATGGCATTCAGAGCTCTCATCTGGGATGAGTTTCCCATTTTGCTAAGCGCTGATCAGCAGCAGAGCAGAAGGATATCCCCTGCCCCAAGAAATAAATGACAGAGGCAACAAGCAGACCTATTTACAGTGGAACCCTGTGCTTGGCAGGCCACTGCTGACTTGCAGGCAAGGCGCAGGGGTAGGTGCTTGATGCGTGGGCACCACATCATCCTGAGCAGCTTGCTGCCCTCTTCTCTGGCTCTGAGTTCACACCTGTGGCTTCTAGCTCAAAGCGCAGCCTGCCTCGTGCAGGGGAAAGCCTTTGTCTGAAACGCTACCCAAACGTTCCCTGGCTTTGGCTTCCCTTTGATTATCAGACAAGAAAAAGTGGTTCTGTTATTGCATACCTTCACTTCAGGGCCCCGCTGAAGCAGAGAACAAAAACAGTGATGCTGAGTACTTTATTCTTCCCTGAATCCAAAGTAGTCCCTTGCCTCCCTGCTTTTAAGATATATGTCGCAGGGGAAAAAAATAAAATTCTTACTCACCCAGACAGTTTTCATCTGGGCATATTCCTCTGCTTTCCTTACTGTTCCCTCACAGGGCAGGCTGGAATATCACTGCAGAAGTCTTGGATTGAAAACCCATTATAAAAAACAGAACTTCAGTAACTGTCCACCTGAGAGGCCACACTCCAGGGGATGCCAAGTGACAGGTCTGCAGGCAGTGACAGCCATACCTTTTAACCCTCTCCTGCCCGTTAGTGCNTTCCAGCCCCCCCCCCCCAGCCCCACCTGGGTCTGTTCAGTTGGAAGTGCTGCTCCAATTGCAGTGACCACTGTCTCTTGAGGGCTCATGATGTCAGCAAGGCTTCACCTCTAGGTCTCCCAGCGCAGGAGAGAGAGAGCAAAGCCCAAGCCAAGGAAGCACAAGCCTGTGTTAACAGGTCCTCCCACATACACGTGGGCTTGAACTTAGCCTGTGCGGTATGAGGCACTAAGGTGGAAGCCCTGCAGCAGGCGTGCAGCTGTGCCCTAGCTGCTGCTGTGTCCATACACAGACACATGCCAGCTGAAGGCATTGAGGGCAGCCACACTGCTAACTTAAACACTACAGCTGAGTGGAGTGGACAGAGGCAGTCCTCCCAGTCCCACTGCTTGCTGCTGTAGTGCTCGTGGCCAGGCAACCCAACACACCTTTGTCGCTGGCGTGAGGGAGCACTGCGCAGAGCCTGCAAAGCACAAAGCACCCGGGCAGTGCCACTGCAGCCTGGCACACTTGGTGACTCCTGACCCAACAGCTGCTTCTCCAATCCATCGGTAAAGGCTAACTCTGACACCGAGCAAGTCAATCCTTACCTGGGAACTAGCGCAGCATGGTGGCTGCAGAAGCCCTCATTCAGAAGGCTGCGAGCCCCTCTCTAAGTGCTGTGCTTTAAAGGCGTTGGTGCTTTGCACACACATTTGCCTTATTTTTCTTTTGTGTGAGGAATCCCTTGTCCTGTCAATCACTGCCAGCCCAAGCCTGGACTGAGACAGGAAAAGGAGGATAAAGAATCACCTGATGTGCAGACTCTCTTTTCTCTCTGTATCCCTCTCTTTCAAAATAAACCAAGGCTAACACAACTGCAAAAGTGCAGCTATTTGAGTAGCTGCAAGCACTGCTTTACATGAGTAAATGTAAGAATTTCTTCAAGAGGATTTGCAACTGAGTTTACATTATAGCATCAGAACTCAGCCCTCCTGAGAGATTTCATGTTCCATGCAAACCAAACAAATTATTTAGGGCTGGTTCATAATGTCCACGTTGTGGTTTTCAAAGAATACTATTAAAGAAACCTCTGACAAGTCAAGTAGCTCATGGTAATCAATTAGAATATGAGAATGAAACTAACTGAGTAAAACATTGTTAGTGCTGCTCTGGCAGAGCACTGGTGGCCATCTGTCTACTCCTTCTTCTGTTCAGAGGGTGCATTTCAAAACAGTTATTAATAGTGCTCATTAGCTGCCACACAAAAGAGCATGCTACAAGCTTCTGCTCAGAGATGAGCTGACAGTAGCAAATACTACTCACATTTCCAAGTTTGAGTTACAACCTGCTGCATCACCTCAAGGCCAGGAAGAGATTTTTCTGCTAGGATCCACAGGAATAAGAGAGAAACTGTAAGGGATAGACCTGAGGACAGGTGCAACACCCTGCCAATGCCAGCCATCTCCCTACAACCCTCCAGCACCAGTGGCTCCTCAACCTCCCCTCTAGACAACCTGCTCCAGTGCTGCACCATCCTCACTGTTAGGAAGGGTTTGCAGTGTTTCAAGTGAATTTTCCCTGCTGCAATTTAAGGCCATTACTTTGAGTTGTGTTAATGCCGTTTGCTCCTTTCTTTTATGCAGCAGCTTTTTTTGTATTTGAAGGCTGTTGTTCTGACCCCACTCAGTCTGCTCTTCCCGAAGCTAAACAATTTGTCCAACATGTGTAAGGCCTGATCTTTAAAAGTGTTGAACTCCTGCTGTTCCCGTGGCTTTCATTCAGGTGACTGAGAGTGAGAGAAGTTCAGCACATCTGATGATCAAGTTGTATTGTCTGCTGCCCTTTAAATACAGATAGGTACAAAGAGTGGGAGTGCTATTTATAGCCCTGTTTGTGTATCCTTGTCTCACAATAAAAGCATCTTCCCAGGCCTTGGGACCAGTCCTCTGACTGCATTCCCAGGGCCAAAGCAACTTCACAAAAAGAGCAGATTTTAGTGGCAACTTGTCTGCCTTTCATGCCAGGCTTTGCTGATTCACTTGGATTAGAGAATTTCCTGGGCTTCATGCAAAACATATTTTGGCTGATGAGGTTTTATTTGTTTGCATGATTTGTACGGCTGCTGTCAAACAGTGCTTGTAATGATTTTTAACTATTTGCTGTTGTTGGAAAATAAGTAGATAAGAAGCATGAACTGAAATTCTTTTCTGTCCCAAGACAAAGGACAAGCAAAGTTCCACTTAGCCTTCACTTGGAAGGATGTTTTTGTAGTGAACACCACAAAATATGGTGCTGTCATCCTGCTGTAGTGCTGCAGGGTGGCTAGAAATAAATCTCACTATCCCTCCTCTTTGTCTCTCAATTTCCATTGCAAATACAGCTCCCTTTGTGTCCAAAGAGGCTCTCATGAAATCACTCCTTCATGTCACTGTGGTTCTTGGTGCAATTGCAATGCAAGCAATAATAGCTGCCTGTGTTGGTTCTCCTAAATGTGTGGTTATGTATTGCTGCCTTTCTGGAGAAAATTGTGTCTGAAATGTCTTGTTTTCTTCCTTGAGACACTCTTTCCTAGCCTTGAAAAATAATTTCCTCAGACAAAGGCAGAGAGCATTTACAATTATGAAGTGAAAATAGCCACTCTAATTTTGGGCTACCTCTCAGTGATTTGTTCTGGGGGAAAGAAAAAATCATGGAAGGAGAAGAGAGTGAGAGAAAAAAGAAAGACTGAAGGAACAGAGGGACCACAGTGCTCAGCAAGCAGTGCCCTAGCAAACAGTGACAAAGTGTTCACTTAGCAAAGTCTTCTGGCTAAAACATTCGTAAATAGCTTCACTCTCTTGGTTCATGACATCACTGCCATCCCTTAATGAAACTGCAATTCAAGGAAGCTAATTTGTACTCTAATTGCATGTTAGTCTGGGTTGAAAGGTTTGTGGATGGAAAAAGAGTTTTCTTCAGGCAATTTTTTATTCCACTTAGTGTATTTACTTGACAAAGAGCTTTCAGCTTTTACTGTGCTTTTTCATAATAGAGTTGAGCTGTGGTGTTACCTGGCTGAGGGCAAACATCTGCACTCATTTTTGATGGATTCTGATAACAGTCTCCAACGAGATGAAGGAATGTTTGAAAATGTAGGAAGAACCAGGCCGAAAAGCTAACAGGTGTGCTACTGGAAAAGTTCAAGAGCTCTCCAGCTGGAATGCCTTCCAGATCAGTGGCACATCAGCAGCCAGGCAGTTTAAGGAAATCCAGATAAATACTTTCTCACCAGTAAAGAAAGTCTCCATTGAAATATTTTTTTCCTGTGTCACTTGAAAGAAGACATTCTTGGTTTGGTAGATGAAAGACCAACGTTGTTCACAATGTGCAGGATTCAGAGCATTTCTACCTAACTGAGGCTTTCTAAGCACAGAATGACTTCAGGAAAGCAACTGAGTCCTTCAAAGCATCTTTGTAAGGTCTATTTCTGTTTCTTCTGCTGCCCACAGAAAGCGCTCTGCTGGTGTAAGTCCTCAGCAAGGTACCCGGAGTTTGTCAGGAGGAATTGGACCCAGACTGCACGAAAGCCCCAAAAGAACTACTTACCAAAGAAACCAAGCACCCACCTGCAGTAAATCCCTGTGCCTGGGGTCTGTGCTAACAGCAACCTTCCCCTGTAGGGAAATTCTGAGGCAGGTTTTGAGCTGGTGTCAGTTCTCCTCTTGCTGACTCTGTCCTGGTATCTGCTGCAGAGGCTGATGGAGGCATTGCAAGTCAACTCTTGTGCTGGCTGCTGGCTGCAGGACAGGCAGAAACTGCTGATAGAAGCAGCTACACTTGATATAACTGTGAATAGGAAGGATTTCAAACGGGTTTCTTATTGTTTGGGCAGCAGCTTCCCATGCATGCCATCAAGGTTCTCCAAAAACCAAAGCAGTGGTTTCTAGGAGAGTTAAAGCAGGTGCAGCCTCTCCTGCCAGCAGTGCTTGAGTTTTTTCATGTTTTCACCCCAAAAGAGTGTGGGGTAGGGCAGAACACACCACAAAACTGAATCTCTGTGTCTCTTTTCTTCTCTTCTAGAAAAAGTAAGCATATTGTCAACCTTCATAGCCCCCTTCAAGTACCTGAGCCCTGGCACAGCCACCATGGAGGATGAAGACAATTTAAGTAAGCATTAGTCGCTTCTCTTTCTAGACACACCGATGGTGAAGCTTAAAGAGAAAAGCCATATGGGCTCTGGCCAGTGGTGCACAGGAGGTGGATTTGCAGGTACTGAGAGGTGTAAGCCTCATGAAAAATGTGCTCCCTGGTGGAGCAAACATCTTCTCCAGTTTCCAGTGCAGCAGGGCTCAGTCTCAGCTCACCTGCTCAGTGCTCTCCTGTGCAGAGCCTGGCAAGGAGGAGCTGTAGATGTTGTGTCACACACACAAAGGAAAAATACCTTGAAAAAGGAGGTGTTTACACTCAGCTTTACAGGACTGTGGAGCTCCTTTTGCTTTTCTCTTTATGTTTCCTTATTTCACTCACTTGCTTTTCTCAGACTCCCTAAAAGAAAGGATGTTTTTGTGCTATGTCTTCCCTCTTGATTACAAAATGTCTTTTGCGAAAGTAAAAACTTTAGGATGGAGACATGAACTTGAAAAACTGTTTTCTTTCCTCTGGTATGACCTGGAGAAAAACCATAAAAGGGAAAAGGAAAAAAAAAAATAAAATAAAATAAAAGAGAGGAGAAGGGAGAAACCAGACGCAATTGAGAAGAGATGTAGAGATGTCTAACTAGAGGTAACCCAAAACTTAGCCACCAGATTCTCCTGGGCCTGTACACCTGACAGAAGTCATGGACACTCCCTGAAGCTGTGACTGCAGAGCTGTAGGGAAGTGCTGCTGGGTTCGTAAGAGTTGTGAAGTCTTCAAATCACCAAGAGTGCAGTCAGGACTGAGTAAGCCCTCCCATTTATCACTGAGAAGCAATCGTGTGTCTTACCCAGCCCTGCTTGGTTACAGCCAGGGAGGGGAAGCAGCTGGTGGGGGTTCGATAGTGCCCAGCAGCCGGAATTCTGCTCCAGTCAGGCACATGGTGCCAGCTGCCCGTCCCAGCCGGTGGGTGGGAGCTGTGGGCTCCTCCTCCCTGTCGTTGCTCAGTTGCCTTGGTTTGATCATGGTGGGGCACCAAGGGGAGCAGCGGCTGAAGGAGCGAGGGGCACAGCCCTCTGTTTTCTGCTGCCGACTATGACCTGAGCATCACCATCCTGCCACACAGGGACAGGCAGGGTTTTGTAGACCTTAGCAAAGGAACAAACAAAGCCTCTGAAGCTCCTTCGGAATTGCTCCTAGGGAGGCTACACTTTCAGGAGCTGTAGGAGCTGCACAGGAAACACTATGCACAGGGTGAGCTTCTGCAGCCACCTCCTGCCTAATGTTTCCCAAATGTGCTACTTAGTTATTTTTAGGCGATGTAGGAAGTTTCTACAAGCCAAACACTAACACCATCATCTTGCTGCTGCTGCTGCTGTCATGCCAAGACTGCCTCATGCCTGTGCTGGCTTTAAAATAGCTCCCACAGACAGGGGAAGCTGTGTTTTCTGGAAGGGAAATAGCAAATCTCACTGTTTTCAGGGTTATCCTGACTAGACCTCTCCTGGGTCAGACATACACTCCACTGATACAGCAGTGATTTCTTTCTTTGCACACACAGCACATTTTGGGTGTTACTATTAGAATTTTAAAAAAAAAAAAAATTAGAAGATTGATTCAAAATGGGCCATGTTTCAGTGTTCCCATCTAGTATAGTTATATAAATCCCACTGCTGTCTAAGGCAGACATGTGCCTGGGTGATAATCCAGCATTTTTAAGAGCTTCAGTGATTTGCTCTGAACAAGCAGAGGAGTCTTAAAATCTTAGAATCCTTGAATGACTCACATTGGAAGGGACCTCAGAGCTCATATACTGCGACCTCCTGCCATGGGCAGGGACACCTCTCAGCTAGACTTAGATGCTCAGGGCCTCATCCAGCCTGGCCTGCAACACCCCCAGGCAGGAGGCAGCCACAGCATCCCTGGGCAGCCTGTGCCAGACTCTCACCACCCTCCTACTGAAGAACTTCTTCCTCAGCTCCAACATAACCCTGCTCTACCTCAGCTTCAAACCATTTCCCCTTCTCCTGTCTCTAGACACCCTCAGCAAAAGTCCATCTGCAGCCTTCCTGCAGGCTCCCTTCAGGTACTCCTTTCAGGAAGGCAGCTCTAAGGTCCCCCTTCCCTTCCCTTCCCTTCCCTTCCCTTCCCTTCCCTTCCCTTCCCTTGGCTGAACAAGAGCCTAGGAAAGTTCTGGCAAGTTAAAGAAATGGTTTACTTGTCCATGTAGTTGTTCTGCTTACTGAGTACCCTTTCCTGGTCTGTGTTGTGCCTGTGGTCAGAGCCCCACCAACTGAAACAGATCCAAATCTTATTTCACTTTCTTTTAGGCCTGGTTTGCAAAGGGAACCATGCCAGGCTAACTGCACATCCATTGTCAACTATTGATCATTAGCACTTCCTTGATACACAACCACTATTAATGTGGTTTATAATCCATGAACTAATACTAAACCATGTGTCTGAGGTGCTACATGCCTTTGGAATAGAACTTGGAGTAAAGCCATCATCAGGCTCCAGAGAAGACCTGTGAAGGCAAGTGAATAAAAGGAGCACTCCATTCATCCCCAGAAGTCAGCTGTAGCTGAGACTCTAGGAGACATCATACAGCATTAGAAACAGGAACCTGGACTCTGTGCACTGTCTTCAACATTTGCTGTTAGTGATACACTGAGAAAAATGGCATTTAAATGGGGATACTTCCCTCAGTACATCTTTCAACCACCCAGCAAGAAATGTAGTCAGCCTAAGTTTGCACCTGGATGGTCATATTTCTTAGACAGCAGCAGAACTGCCTCGTCCTCTCTGGAGCCCACAGATACTTCTGATCCCAACAGTGGCCGGGAGCAGGCAGTGGTGTTGAGTGCTGTCAGGGCATGCACCCTTTTATTGCTTCAAGCCCACTATCCCTGGTGTTTGCATAAAGCAGAGACTAATCATTCCCTGTTCTCCCTGCCTTTCATGACATTCCATGGGTGTCATTCCATCCATGCTATGCCATGACATCAAGGCAAACTGCCAGCAGACCCAGATGCTTGCAGATCTGCAGCATACCTCTAGCAGGAGCAGATGAGTCTTGGGGGTCCTTGTGCAGCGCCGCCCTTTGCGCAGAGGGTGTCTGTAGAGGAAGCTGATGGGCGTGGTCCACAAGATGGATTTCAGCCCTTGCAACAGTCTTGTAAGATGGATCCCAGCCCCAGGTTCAGTGTGTTCGAGCATGTTCACTTATGAGCCTGTTGCTCAAATTTGTTCTCAGACAGCAATGAGGCTCCAGAGCTTTTGAGTCAGAGGTTTGCTGTGCTACAGACTGCAGACTCTCTGTCAATAACACAGCTCTTCAAGAATGTATCACCCCTCCTAGTTCAACAGGACCCATGCCAGGCAGAATGAAGATGCTGCCTACCACCTCTCTCTTTCCATCCTCCTTGGAAGTTGGCTTGGCAGCAGAATAACCTTCAGCAGGAACAATATTATCTCTTCAAATGTAGCGTGGAGCGTCGGATGGCTAGTTCAGCAGAGCCCTCGTGACCCGGAGACACAGGCACTGTCATTATTAGTGATGCATTGGAGTTCTGAGAAGCTCTTGATGAGGCAGCCTCTCTAGGTTAACTCTACTGTGCATAATGACCAAAAGGAGAAAAACATGAAAGAGCAGGCAGAAGGCTGAGGGGGAGCTTGTTTCAGAAATCTTGCACAAGAAATTAGAAACTATTGCCAAAAAATTATAATATTTTTCTTTCTCCTTTTGTTTTTTTGTTTTTTTTTGTTTGTTTTTTTTTTTTTTTTGAGTCCTTCACCTTACAATTTTATTATTCTCCACCCTTTCATCACAGGAGAACCTTCCTTTATTATCTTCTTTCCTTTTTTTTTTTTCCTTTCTTTTTTTTGTTCCCCACATGCAAAGAATGTGTTTTGGGAATTGGAGAGCAAACACATTACGAGAGATAACAGAACTGAAAATGATCCTCAGCTTTGCATTTTGCCTGCATGCATCCTCTGGCTTAGCCCTTTCCTTTTAGTGCTCTTCATTTCTAAAATTGCTTGTGATTGTTCTATTACAGCTGCTTACAGTATTTCTCTTACATGGCTTGATGTCATTTGCCTGCTTTGTCTGATTTCCACGCTAGAAGTACATGTGCCACCATTAGAGAGGTAATCTTGTGCCTGCTACACAGAGGTCTCATAAAAGAAACATTTCAAAGACCTCCTATTTCAAAGATACCTGAAAGTATAAAGTAATTTCACATTGCCTGGCAGCTGCCAGGTGCCACACCAGCCTGTCAGCCTCGCAGGCTTTCTGAGGCGCTCACTGAATTTAGGCTGCCTCTGATTTAGTGCCAGGAGTGACTTTTGGCCTGCTGCAGCTCTGCGTGTAGGCTGCGAAGAGCCAAGCTGTTTCCTGGTGTTTCAGGAGCAGGTCCTCTAGAAATCTGGTTGTCTGCAAGGCTGATGGCATGGATTTGCTTCACTGTGACCAGGCCAGAACATGCCATGAATCGAGGTGCGGCACCAGGGCACACACATGCTGCTGCCCATGTGTCCTTTCTGCCTGATCTCTGCAGGTTTTTCACTACATCACTGCAAACACCCTGGGGCCAAAACCTGGACTAGAGACTATCAAAGACAGAATCTATACCAAACACCTCACCTTTATTTTATGTTGCCATGATTTTAGTTAACCCCTCTTCGAGAGGGTGGTTAAGGCTTAAGAAAGATGTTAAGACCACATCACATTCCCATTTGCAAATCCATGGCTCAGTGACTGTGGAAGGAAAAACAGCTGGAATAAGACAATATGAATTATAAACACAAATAACCCCTTGAGTTTTCCTATTCAGTGATGCATAATCAATACAATTTCTTTTCAAACCTGAATCTTGTCTGAAGCAAGAGCTATCTCTCTTTTCATGCTTCCTGACTACAATATCATTATGCACCATAATTGGCTCTGTAAAAACCTATTAGTAAGGTGAGAGAGGAGGTGTGAAATACAGAATGAAACCTGCTTCCTGATAAAAAGTATCTCTGAGTCAAAATGTTTCACTTGTATTTTAAGAAATGAATGCACCCAAAGAGGTGTGCAAGTGGGTGGAAGCACAAGAAAGGGTCTCAGTGGGACATGGCTGGCAGAAGGCACTGCCAGCTTGAGTAGGGGAGAGCTAAAGCTGGCACTCCTTCCCCTCTCAGAGCAGAGCGTCCATAATGAGAGCTGCAAACTCACTGCCACCAGAGTCCAGACCAAATTATCATTTCCAATGCTGGGAAGGTCTGTCAGGTCTTGGCTAGATTCATGTTAGCAGCAGCAGCCCATGGTGTGAGTAGAGCTGGTCAATGTATTCACTGCAGATGAGGCATTGCTGCGTTTGCACAGTGTCCTGTTCATGTGTCCTTTGTGAGTCGTTCTTGGTATGGTTTTGAGAAGCATTGCCCCACGTTCTGTAGGGAATGAATCTCAGACCTTTGCGAAGTATTCAGCTTTGAGCAGCAGTTACCCAGGGTGAGTGCCCCAGCTCGTTTCAGCCGCATGGCTTCAGCCATGCTTTGTCTTTTATGGCATCTTGTTTTCAAACAGCAGCCTCGTAACTAATCCAAGTGTGATTTAGGGACAAGTGAAATATTCAGGAGATGCAGAAAAACTGTGCTATAAATAAATAAATCAACCATTATACAGATAGTTGAGGAAAATCCCCCAAAAGGGCTGAGCAAGGATATCTATCATTACCATTTTCTTTCTTTTTTTTGGCTGTTCTGCCAGCCCTGGCCATCATGTCAGTTGCTATGATGACAGTTGTAATGTGAGGCTTTCTTCTTTCTTTACTGACAGGTACCAGCAGTGCAGAAGTAAAGGAAAACCGAAACTTTGGCAACCTGGAGGATCACCCAATATCCCCTAATGAGAGGGCAAGAGGGGGGACACCAAGCAGTAAGAGGAAAAGGCCCTTGGAGGATGGCAATAACGGCCATTTCTGCAAGCTCCAGCTCATCTGGAAGAAGGTCTCTTGGTCAGTGACGCCAAAGAATGCCCTGGTGCAGCTGCACGAGCTCAAGCCAGGCTTGCAATACAAAATGGTTTCCCAGACAGGCCCGGTGCACGCCCCGGTGTTCGCCGTGGCTGTGGAGGTGAACGGACTCACCTTCGAAGGCACAGGGCCCACGAAGAAGAAAGCAAAAATGCGTGCAGCAGAGCTGGCTCTGAAGTCGTTCGTGCAGTTCCCCAACGCCTGCCAAGCGCACTTCGCCATGGGGAACCGCATCAACCCATCCACGGACTTCACCTCTGACCAGGCAGACTTCCCAGACACCCTGTTCAAGGAGTTCGAACCCTCTGCACACAACGAGGACTTCTCCGTCTACGACCCTGTCAACAAGGAGCTGCTCTCCACCGCCTGCCGGCACGGCCGCCTACTGTGCCACACGCTGGACCTGATGGGCCATGGCAAGCAGGGCAGGCACAGGGCGGGCTGCAAGGCAGAGAGCGAGCAGAACCCGGTGGTGCTGCTGAATGAGCTGCGGTCAGGGCTGCGCTACGTCTGCCTGTCGGAGACGGTGGAGAGGCAGCACATCAAGAGCTTTGTGATGGCTGTGCGCGTGGACGGGAGAACGTTCGAGGGCTCGGGACGCAGCAAGAAGCTGGCCAAGGGGCAAGCCGCGCAGGCGGCCCTGCAGGCCCTCTTTAACATTCGGCTGCCCAGCCACATGCCCAGCAGGAGTAAATGCCACCACTTGCCACAGGTGAGAGCTCCTGGGTGGTCCCCACCGCACTGGAGGAAGCCTCTTGGTGAATGGGATTGGTGTTGCTGTAGCTGTTGTTGTTCCACCAGGTAGTTATTCTGATGTTATAGCAAATGCCATGCCACAAAATACCCTTCTGCCATAGGAAGAGCCAGATGCCACACAAAAAAGCTTCAAAATCATATCCTGAAATAATGTGGCACCATTTGCAGCCCTTTCTGTAGGAGGCACAACTGAGGGGGCAGACTTCTGAGGAGAAGTGCCAACGTGTCACTGAATGATGGCATTGACTCAGGCAGGAGAGTCGGGTGCACTGCTGCATCTCTCATGGCAGAAGGGAGCTCATAACCAAAGGGGTGCCCCAAAGCTTGCTTTTACAGTTAATTTTTCATGAGGACAGTGCCCCTCAGAGGAAACAGCAGTGACAGGGAATGTGCCTGTGTCAGAGCAAACTCTCCAGACAGGTCTGCCACTGGAAAATTTAAGTGGTTTTGTTTGTTATGGCCTTATGTTTGGGGCTGTATTTTTCTTATTTTCAAACGTGCCTCCAGCAGCACAAGGGATAGTGAAAGCTCTGAAGTTTTCCTAGAATAAATGTAGAGGTTACAGAAAGTATAGATGTGAGGCGCACACTTCTTACGTCAACATTTTGTGGTTGCTCATAAGGCAAAGGCTACCTCAGCATCACTCAGACTTCTGTCAACTTCCTGCATTCAAAGGAAGGCAGGATTTGCAGACAGCAGGAAGCATTGCATGGGCTGGAGTCATTGCTTTGTTTGTTTGTGCTACCGTGAAGGGCTTCATCCGCCAGCACCAGGAGCTGATCTACTACTACAAAATTCCCTTTATGAAAGGAGCTGCTAATGTCCAGGATTTAATGCAAAACACTGAGAGTCGCTCTGCTGCTAGCTTGCTGTGAGACCCTAGGCAAGTCATTTAAACCCAATATGCCTGTAATAAAAATGGGCATATTATTTGAAAGAACACTTCAAGATCCTTAAGTAGTGTGTAAATGCAAATTATTGGTAGCAATTCTCATTAACATTAGTAAAGATGTTCGTTAGATGTCCAAGGAGTTTGCTAGGACATGACTCCTTTAGGTGATATGATTGCCTGCAGAGTGGTGAATGAGAAGTTTCCAAAAAAAGGAAACATGAGAAATGCAAATTTTAAAAGACAACATAATCCCCCACCTCTTCCTCTTGACTCTGCTTTGTAAACTCTGTGAACTAGTGGGATAATAACCTAATTTAATAATAGCTGTGATCTTTGCAGAGTGCTTTGCCAGCATTTTGGAAGCCTCGGCCAGCTTGGAAGTTTCATCTCCCAGTACTCCTCCAAGTGAGAAATCTGTGCTGTGCCCTGGCAGAACTGATTCTGGTAAAGAGTGGTTTGTTCTGATGAACACCAACCCTTCCCCAGGCAGATCTGGCACCTGGCTATAGTGAGGAATCTCTAGTCCCATCCT
This sequence comes from Semnornis frantzii, assembly GCA_013399775.1. Taxonomy (NCBI): domain Eukaryota; kingdom Metazoa; phylum Chordata; class Aves; order Piciformes; family Ramphastidae; genus Semnornis; species Semnornis frantzii. The sequence continues at coordinate 108,723 of VWYK01083994.1, read as the reverse complement.
GCTGGCTGCTTTGCTGCCCCCACTGAACCTTGCATGCACTCATACATATGGAGAAACTTCTGATGTCATAATTTAAAGACAAAGTAATTGAGACTGTGGCTTCCTTGCTGCCACCAACAGTGCTTTGTTCCACTTCTGTGACCCTCATGCAGGTACAGTGATGGTTTGGGGCACCTGAGCCCTTGCCCATCTATAGGGTGAATAGTAGGTAGACAAGATAATCCAAGGACCAGCTGAAACAGTCACACAATCTGCCCATCAGTCTGCCAGCTACTCTTCTTCCTCCAACCAGATGTCTTATCTGTGCTATTCCACTGAAGTGCGAGGTAAATGCCGTTGCTGGTCTGAGGCTGGGCACACCACTCTGAGCAGAGTAGCCGAGACAGAAGCCCAGAGACCTGCTAAACTAACAGCAGTGATACAGAGAGTTGTGAGAGGCACGGTTACATCACGTTCCTGAGTCTCTGCTCTAAGACAATGAATGTTGCTCCTCATTTCCTGGCATACTTGGTCTGCACTGCTGTCATCCATCCAATAATATGGCATTTCTTCCATTACCAGCTTTTGTGAAAGTCTGACAGGTGTTTCTCCCCACATCCGCAGCCAGTGTTGCTGTATTCCAAACCAGGAGACAGTATCAGAGGGTGCAGCCCTAATGAGTTTGTGCTGGTAGAAATCCATCACAGCTCCCAGGCCTCCCAAGTGCAGTGTGCTGAGCACAGGAGATCAAGGTGACCCCCAGCTGCATCTGACCAGTGTACAGCTTGTTTTTCTAATCTTGTAGTCCTTCTAATCTATCTCACTCAGTCTGAACACCATTCTTACTGCTGTAGAGCGAACCCATTAATTAATATTGCCATAACAAATTAGCAATAGAGGGATGTTTGAATTTCAAATGGACCTAAATTTAAAAAGAATAGGTGTGAAAATCACATCCACTCCTCTTCCAAATAGCTTAACACTGCAATTGCTCATTCACATCCAGGGCCTCCAAAGCAGCAGGCGTCAATTTATTACATGAAACCTCACTGTATTTTGTGTATGTGTCACAGAAAAAGAAACAGGATTTCCATAGAATCACAGAATCACCAGATTGGAAGAGACCTCCAAGCTCACCCAGCCCAACCTAGCACCCAGCCCTAGCCAATCAGCCAGATCATGGCACTAAGTGCCCCATCCAGGCTTTGCTTCAACACCTCCAAGGATGGTGACTCCACCACCTCCCTGGGCAGCCCATTCCAATGCCAATTACTCTCTCTGGCAAGAAATTCCTCCTAACATCCAGCCTGAACCTGCCCTGGCACACCTTGAGGCTGTGTCCCCTTGTTCTGTCCCTGGTTGCCTGGCAGCAGAGCCCAACCCCACCTGGCTACAACCTCCCTTCAGGTAGCTGCAGAGAGCAATGAGCTCTGCCCTGAGCCTCCTCTTCTGCAGGCTGCACACCCCCAGCTCCCTCAGCCTCTCTTCACAGGGCTGTGCTCCAGGCCCCTCACCAGCCTTGCTTCCCTTCTCTGGGCACCTTCCAGCACCTCAACATCTCTCTTGAATGGAGAGGCCCAGAACTGGACACAGCACTCAAGGTGTGGCCTGAGCAGTGCTGAGCACAGCGGCAGAAGAACCTCCCTACTCCTGCTGGCCACACTGCTCCTGAGCCAGGCCAGGATGGCATTGGCTCTGCTGCCCACCTGGGCACACTGCTGCCTCATCTTCAGCTACTCTCTACCAGCATCCCCAGGTCACTCTCTGCCTGGCTGCTTTCCAGCCACTCTGTCCCCAGCCTGCAGCACTGCTTGGGGTTGTTGTGGTCAAAGTGTAGAACCCTGCACTTGGCCTTGTTCAATCTCATCCCATTGGCCTCTGCCCACCCATCCAGTCTGTCCAGGTCCCTCTGCAGAGCCCTTCTGCCCTCCAACAGATCCACACTTGCTCCTAACTTGGTTTCATCTACAAACTTACTGATGCTGGACTCGATCCCCTGGTCTTGATCATCAATAAAGACATTGAACAGGACCAGGCCCAGCACTGATCCCTGGGGCACACCACTGGTGACAGCTGCCAACTGGATGTGGCACCATTCACCATCACTCTCTGGGCCTGGCCCTCCAGCCAGTTCTGACCCATATCAGAGTGAATCTGTCCAAGCCAGAAGCTGCCAGCTTTGCCAGTAGCTTGTGGTTGCAGATGGTGTCAAAGGCTTGCTGAAGTCCAGGCAGACTCCATCCACAGCCTGTCCTGCACTCGCCAGGAGGGTAACCTGAGCATAAAAGGAGATAGAGTTGGCCAGGCAGGACCTTCCTAAACCTATTTTTTTTCCCCCTTTGGCAAATAAAGGTAACCACTGGGCTCCAGTTAAATGCCCTATTTGCCAAAAGCTTCCTTAGCTGTTCAAAGCAGCCTCAGCACCCCCACTGCCACTGTTCTTTAGGCTGAGCAGGTCAGGCCCTCCTGACAGCTAACTCCAGTGTCATCTTGGTGAGCAGTGCCGTGGGAAGAGCAGTGCTGTACTGGGGCAAGCCCATGCCCACACCTCTGGTGGCAGAGCCCTGTTGCCTCTGTTGGTGTTCATGTGGTAGCAGTTGCTGCTGCATGCTTGGCTTCCTTTCTCTCTCAGTCCTCACTGACTACCTTCCTTGCCAGCACACCCTCTCACCTGTGTCACAGTTAACCTGGGGCTAAGGCTGGCAGGGACAGGTTTGACTGGTGCAAAGAGGGCATCACACGAGCTGGCATGGAGCTGTGAGCAGCTGGCATGGAGCTGTGAGGAGCTGTTGCAGCATGTTCCTGTGAAGGGCTTTGCCTGGTCGGGTGGCTAAGAACAGGTCCTTATAACCTTCTCTGGGCTCTCCTACGGAAAGGGAAACAGCTGATAGGTGTCTGCGTGGCTCCTGACAGTGAGGTGCAAGAAAGGGAAGTGGTGGGGACCAGAGAGATGTCTCTACAACGCAAATAATGTTTGATTTTCAGCCTTCTATTTTTGGCTCTGTAAGTGGCAAAAGTTGTGTTTTTATAATCAGAGCAACAGGCAGTCAAGACATTTATAGGATTACAGTTTCTTAAGCCAAACAATGGCAAAAGAACCAATTTAGAGGTACAGCATTAATGCACTGGATACCCTTATTATTATTCTGGCTGCTAATAAAATTGCAGTCACTTCTAGGCTCACAGCTGAGGAAACAGGACCTCCCCCCATCCCTCATAAAAGATGATTATTGCCCCAGAGAGGTTACAGCCTGAGCCTTAGATGAAGAAATTGCCATATTTTAGTGTATATAATCCATGCAAGATCAAAGGGAGCTGCAGAAGGGCTGTCTGCATGGACTCACCAATTAAGGGGGCAGAAAGGACTCTGGTCATGGCTCCCACAGCATCAGGACCTATGTGTGGATGCAGTGAGGTGTTTGCACATGGCATCCAGGCAGCACTGCAAAATAGCACAGGGCTTTGCATCAGCTGGGCTGTAGGCATGCTCCAGCTATCTGCTGTAGAGAGAACTGGCTGAGTTGGTGTAGCCATCACCACCCTCCATACCTCTCTCTTTTGCTCCTTGTCTGCTGTACCCTGTAACTCCCTGCTCTCTCCTGGCCATAGATAGCTCCAACAGGATCGCCAAAAGATTCGCCTGTATTTGTGGTTAAGTCTTACTTGATACAGAACATACTCAGGCCTGTCAGAGTGTTAGGTACCTTGATAAAATCCTTCTAAGGGAGATGTTAAACTGTAAATAGACCACCAGCTAATTGATAAACTTAGGAGAGCTCTAATAATGGTTATAAACAGTTAATGAATGGCTGATCTTAATTTATAGAAATTAAATGTAATTTTTATACATTCAAGGCAAAAATCCTTAAGGCCAAAAGACATTTTTCTTGTGTTTATATACTTTCATCATTGAAGGTTATAAGCAACCCAAAGCCTTTCTTCCTCTGAGAAAAGGAAAAACAGAAATATCTGATTTTCCTTTATAAGGATTCTGAAAAGCCCCTTGTGGTTAGAGTGCATTTAGAGTGGGGTGAGTCTGAGCCACCTGCCTTGGTGGCTGCCTACTATCTCAGCAAATAGTCCACTTGATTCATGCAGCCACAGAACCAACATCTGATTTCTTCCCTCCAGAGTCCAGATCACTCATTAAGCATGGCTAGTGAGACACGGTGCAGACCCTGCTGACTCCTGCCTTGCCCACCAGGAGCCAGCCTCGCCTGCCGGGGATCTGATTTGTGAGAGTTAGCATTTGCGTGACCCGTTGTGGTGAGGCAGTTTGTGCAGAGCCGTCAGGGCTCCGGCAGCAAGCAGAGCTAGTTAGTACATGAAAGCTGAATCCCAGGCTGCTGCCATCCACACATGAAACTTCCTTCTAAACTAGCCACTCGCAGCTGTCAGAGTCGCCCTCCGTGCTTTCTGGCTTCATAAGTGAGCTAGGGACACTTCAGAAAGCTCCTGGCAAGCTGGCCCTCGTTAAAGCTCCTGCTTCATCCTGGACCAGCATCCTGACGTTGTTTATGATGCTTCATTATTACTCACTTAATACAAGCCATGATCGTTACGCTTCGCTAAATGGAGCTGTAGTACAAGCGCCTGGAGTGAGCCTTGCTTTGGTCGAGTTCCACACAAAGCCTTCTCTGCTTGAGCTGGAGTGCTACAGTCAGGCCCAAACTGCCCTCTTTATCTTTTTTTGTTTGTTTGTTTGTTCTTTTCCTTTCTGTAGTCACATCTAGGAAGCCTTAATTATTCAGACAGATCTTTCCTTCCCCATCCAGCGTCAGCAGCGAGCTCTGCCATTCATTTTACGCCGGCTGCCTCCCTCTCGTGGTCCCTGAGCCCTCCGTGCTGCAGGCAGAGCAGAGCATCGCGCAGCAAGCTCGGGCAGGGGAGACAGGACGCGGACTGCCAGCACCCTGGAGAGCCTGCAGCTTCTCCAGGGCCACAGGCAGGAGCAGGGCTGCTCTCTTCCCGCGGAGAGCGGCGACGTCTTTGTCCCTTGTCTTTTATTGCATCCATTCAGGCTTTCAGTGGTGCCTCTGCGTAGTAGCGGCGGAGAAACCTTTCCCCTGCCTCTCCATCTCAGCTGGGCTGCTGACGCGTGCTGCCCTGTGGGAGGATGATATACATACACGGAGACGCAAAATAGGGTGCACGTCGTAAAATTCAATAGGTGGAATATATTTAGGGCTTAATCTTTGGAATGGTGAGAATTAATGGACAGAGTAGGCTTTGCACTTGTTATAATGGCTGTAAAGGGTGAGTTATGTGTTTAGACACTTATACAGCCAAACACAGCTGGAGAATTATCTCCTGTGCTTTGGAGGAGGAAAATCCATTGTTGTTCATTTCGTGTTTCCTTTATATGAACATCTGAAAGTGAGTTTGGCTCTCTAATGGTAGCAAAATTTATCAGATCAAGGTTTATACTTTTTCTTTTTTTCACATATGTGACACACGATGTGAACCCCTGTTACAACAAAATATTTACTTCTGGGAAACAGAAACTGAGATAAATATGTACCTTCCCTGGGAAAGCAGGTAAATTGTCCATTTCCTCTCACCAGAAAGATTTTAGTGTGAAAACAATCAATATTGTCTATGTCTCATGATATCCTTCAGCTTCCTAGGCATAAAATATTAATGCACTCATAAACCTCTCCTCCTCTACCTTAGATACTCAGGTATTGCCTTTAGGCAAATTGGTGTTGCTTTTCCATCCTTCCCACTTTTCTGATCGAGAAGCAGGAGCTTCCTCCCGAGGCAAGCTAACCTGCTTGTCCTCTGGACTGGAGTAGACATTGGATAGGAAAGCAGCTACGAGTGATTGCTCTTAACCTGCTTGTCATCACATCTGCTGCAGACCCCAGCCATGCAATCAAAGCAGAGTTCAGGTGATGGTACCTTGAAATCGGTGCTACTGAGATGTCACCCAGACGAGCCCATGCCACTGAGGCCCCACTGGAGTGCTGTGTAAATTCTTCCTGTGCTGCTGCTTCTTACACTCTTTATCCAGTTCACATTTAAAAACTAAAAGGTGAAAAGAGAAGATTCCCTGAACACAGGCAAATGAACAGAGTGAATGTCCTTTGGCTAGTTCAGAGAGACAGCCCAAGCATCCCATGGTTTCTGGGTTCTTCTGTTCATGCCATTTCTCTGCTGCATTCCTATTTTTAGGCCATTTTCTATGAGCTGGGACCCACTACTCACAGAAGTAATTGCAATCAACTCCTTTCCCTCTTATGTGGGTCATTGCTTTATTAGGTTAAACACAGAATAATGTGAGTCTCCAAGGTCTTGTGGGGAGGGTGAAGGCAGCAACACTGGCTTCATTTCTCTTTTGATAATTAGCTTTTATCCAAATCAACTCTGCCCTATACATTTAAGGAATAATCCTCTCAGGGATATTGGAGAACAAACTCATTAGTCCTGAACCAACCTCCTCTTTTCTTCCACTCTCCTGAGTATATACACAGGTCTTTCTAACCCTCAGTGTCTGAAGACCTCTGCAGACTCATCATATGGACAACAGTTCCCAAGAACATGAGAAATGTACTGTTAGGGCTTGATTGTGTTGGTCCTTAGAGAAACAGTGTTCAAGTACTGTTTGGTGCAGGCACCAAACATGTTTGTTCAAACCCCATCCAGCTACACAGGAAAAACAAGGCAGTGGCCATCAATGTGCAGCAGCCAAAAAAGCTGAGCCAGGAGGTAAGAGGGAGCAGTGCTTGATACCATAATGGCATAAAGCTGCTTGAAGGCTTATGGCTGTGGCAGCAACGAGGGGCAGATGAGCTGACTGATGTGCACCAGAAGATACAAATCACAGCCATGCTGAAGCTTTTGTGTCTGATGAAAATGAACACAGATCACACAGCTGTTGAAACTGTTCTCTGAGGCAGAAGTTAGCAGTTGCACCACTTGGAAAGCAGCATGATTCACCCAAAATGCTGTTCTAGAATAATACTTGGAGTGGCTCATAACATGGTAGCTTGGAGAGAAGAGGAATGGTCTGTGAGCGTCACCATTCTGGAAAGCATCCTCACAGACACCAAAGGTAGTTACCAGCTCCCACCCAAGGAAAACAATAAAGCCCTGCCTTTTTCCTGTGGATCATGGAGTTTGCAGCTCAGCCCAGAGAGACTGTATTCCCAGCCAGGATTGACAACACATTCAGATGTCATGTTTTGCTGCCTTTGGTGGCACTGCACATGCTCCCTTCAGTGCTCAGCCAAGAGCCACTTCAAGGCTTTTTTCCTATCTCTAGTTACATGGACCTCACCAGAAGAGCAGACATGAGTCCCCAGTGCACAGGTATCTTTGACTATTCTGGGCTTGTGTTCTTGAAAACACACTTTTGCCAGTGCTGTATCACACTACTGCTCCTGAGCACAATTCACACACACCTCCCTCTTTCCCTGATGCTTCAGGTATGCCCTAAACCATCAACATTTAGTCTAGCAAGTATCTCAGCATGACTGCATTTGCCCTTCTGCTTGGTACTGGTTACTAGAGAAGATGGTCAGATGTATTAACATGTGTTACCTCGTTAGCCAAGCAAGCAGATAGTGGTTCACTCAAATTCAACACAGTTCTGAAAAGCAAAAGTGTAAAACATTGCCATATGAACCCTCAAGTAGCAATTATTTTTTCATTTCCTTTCTTTGTGTGTGTGTGTACAGGATATTTTTGGTCACATGTGTAACAATCCTGCCAATAGGAGATGCCCTCTGCTTTTCCAGGGCAAGACCCTTCAGCTGCATGTTTTTACATTTTGACTTTGAGGGAAATCAAAGTGCAGGAGGGATGAGGCTGCTGCTGCCACCATGTTCTGGAGAACGCTGACAGGAAGAAATTAAACAGCATCCCCCAAAACACTGACAAGCTACAGTGCATAAATTTTCCTTTTAAATGCTCTATTCATTAAAAAAAAACAAGCAATGTCTTTCAAGTTCACACTCTTTGGTGGCAAGACACTAAAATTAGTGTAGATTTTCAGAAAACTACACCTTTGCATCTTTTTTTGGACATCTGTGAACTTTGAGATCATATGCCCTCCCTCCCTGCAAAAGGGAAAAAACAGAGTCTCCTTTATATATCAAAAATGAGGCAGAAAAACAGCCAAACGCGAAAGCCCTTACAGGCAGACTGACATCCTTGCCATGTAAATGAGCTGATAGCAGGCGCATAACTGAGCAAAGCCCGTGGCAGATTTGGAGCAGCTTGTGCAAAGCGGAGGGATTCGGTGGGGACCCCTCGATAACGACAGGTCAGCAGCAAACGGCAGCGAGGCTGAGCTGAGCAGCGGGAGAGAAAGAAACATTGCAGTGACCAGCTGCGGGGAAAAAAAGGTTTCCAGGCTGCCTTTGACAGAAATTGATCCGAGCAAATTAACCACTCGTACTGCGGTGGCTAGCAGCCTCTTGTGGTTCTCTCTTCTCCCTTTCGAAATGCGAGATGCCGGCAGGGAGCTCAGCGCCGGCTGCCGAGGACTGGCGTGCGGGAGCAGGGATGCTCCCAGCTGCAGACTCGAGGGGCAGGCGGTGGGATCAGGGACACACAAATCACTCCACCGAGGAGCTGGGAACAATTCCGGAGGGGTGAGAAGCAGAACTGACAACCTTGGTGAAAATTAGGCAAAATAATACTAAATCTGGATAGGAAACTGTTGGAGTTCGAGCTCAGTCCTGAAGTGAAATCCTTGCACAGGTGCACACAGGGGAACACTTCCACGGGAGCTGGGAGCTGTGTTTTGCTACCCATGCCATCTTCAGGGAGCTTGTGTCTTTGCACACAGACTTGCTGGCATTACCAATACTACCAGTCCTTTTTGTGGTTAGGAAATTAAGTGAATAACTGAAGTAACATAAACTAAATTTTCTGTGATGTACGTGGGCATGAAGCCACACAACAACGTGGGCAGCTAATACTTTTATTCCCTATTCCCAGAGGCATAAACCAGAGCAGGATTTCAGCTTGTGGATTTATAGTGAATAAAATATCAAACTTACCCTGAAATACATTGCAGCTGTTTCTCATTCCATCGTGCAGCTGATAAATAGCTAATCTGCAGTTCGGGCTTCTCTATTTAAATAAGCACAGTAAAAAGTTGAGCTATCTCTGCCTGAACTACTTCAGCTGCATATCCTTACTCTACTGCTTCTGGCACCTATTAAATGCAATTCAGATAAAGTCCTGTTTTCTACTGGTATTTGTTTCTCTCTTGATACAGTTGGTATCTGCTCCTGCTAAAAGCTTTCAGGCTGGAAGAAAAGTCTGCTGTAAAATAGATTTTTAGTAAGCATAAGTAATCAGTGCTAAGCTAGGAGAGCAGAGGGTTTCTTCGGTGTGCGCTGTTAGCCACACCTCCCACCTGCACCGCTGGAACTGGTGGGTTTGCAGACCTGCACCAACAGAGGAAAACAAGGCTGTGTCTTTCCTGCAGCACAGCAGACCGGCAAGAGAGCTCTCAACTGGCTGCATACTCTGCTTGCTAGCTCACCTGCTTCCTGAGCTGCCTCATGCCCCACTGGTGCCAGGCTGCACACCCAGCTGTGGGCAGCAAGCTCCTGCCCCACGCACAGCCTGCCCCACGGCTGCCTGTGGCACAGGATCACTCACAGCTTCCAAGGTCCTCAGCTTTCATTCTCTTTGGTGGCCCTGGTTGTGCTGTTGCTGGTTTCCTTTCTGCCAGCAGAGCTCAGGCAGGCAGGAGCAGGCAGCTTTGAGAAGCGCTGGGTAACATCTTGGGTCAGATGTTAGGGCCCCGTCCTTGTGCTAATCGCTTGCATTAGAGCACATTAACACAACTGAATGAAGTGAGCTGTGCAGAGCCTCAGAATCAAGTGCAATACTAATATGAACGTTTAAAAAACAATGTGATTGCTACCTAATTAATTAATAACTGGTTACTGATTAAAGGGGGAGCATTTGGGGCTAAATGTGTCCTTGGCAACACTAACAGGATTGCTTTACCACTGATTATATTTTACAATGAGACATATAAGTGCAAATAATTGCTTCCACTATATCATGGAATTAGTTCCATGACAGTTCAGCTGATTACTTCAAGGTGTTATCTGTGTTTTGTAGCTGCAAAATCTGCTACCACTTTGCACCTTGCCAGCCAGCAGCAAAACATTCTTGTCTGTTTACATGTATTACATGTACTGTAGCAGGAGAGCCAGGATCAATACTGGAGATATATACAGCAGCTGCATCACAAAGGTTACCAGGCTTGGAAAACAGCTGATGAAGACCTGAGGTAATGAGCTGAAACATCCTGAAGGTAATTCCTAACAGCACCAAAGACAGTAATATAACTTCCCCTGACATGGGTAATCCTCTGTAGGCTGAGGGAAGCATAATTTTTCCTGGAAAAGAGTTCTGTGGTCCAGTGAGAGTTCGAACAAGCTGTGGGATAATGCCTTACAAGTGAGGACTGGCTCGTAACTCAGGAGAGGCGGAACCTCAATGGAGTCACAGAGGTCATTCTTATTTTAGCACTGCAGGAAACAGACCCCGTGTAGCACTCAGCCTTTTCACACATTGAGCTATTGGGGTAGTTATGGGGAAAAAAAGTTGTTCACATTTTATTCCTCTTGTATTTCATGAACAGAAAGCTTTTAAAACAAAGACTTTGCAGAGAGGTCATTTGCCTGTGAATCCAAAGCAAGGCTCCTTTACAGGATCCATGAGAACCCCGCTCTTGTTCCTGTAGGGCACAGGCTATTGGCCAAACAGTTTTACTCTCTTTCAGTACAGCTTTTGCTGCAGCTGCAGTGCAGAAGCTAGGAGGGCCAGTGAGGGGGTCAGAGGAGATTGCATACCCTTTTATCTCCCTTTGTGGCAGCAAGACTTTGTGTGATGTGGGTATTTCTGCTGAAGAGATTTGTGAGCCTGCTTTCAGGTTGCTTTCCTAACAAAATTAGCTTTCTGTGATCAGATTGCTGCTGCTCCTACTAATCCTTGAGCCTGCACAACTGCATTTGGTAGCAGCAGATACCTGAAGAGGCTCAGGGCCTATCTGTAGAAGAGAAAAATGAGAACTTTATAGAAGCAGGAGCAACCCAAGCTAGTCCTGCTCAGGGGACAATGCAGTTTCCCCTGTGGCAGCAGCCAGCAGAGTGGGCAGCACATCGACAAGACCTGTTTGATCTGGAAAAGAGAGGGCTCAGGTAGGTGTATAAATATGTTTAGACAGGTGAAGGAAGTTTGATCCTGTTCCTTCTCTTCTTAACACAAGGGGCCTATGAGTCCTCTTTTTGAGAGGTATGAGTCTCTTTGAACTTGCAGAGTTCAGAGGGTGTAAAAGGAGTCTTGGACTTCCTAGGTGCTTCCTTATGGTGCATGTCAATGAACTATTTTCTTGATTAAAACCTGCCCAACAAACAGAACTGCTGTAATCATGGTACTGCTCTGATGGTACTGCTCTGACCGTGAGATGTGCTGTGGTGCTTCCCAGTTTGTTTGCTTTGGGAGGCAGGTGAACTTCTTCAGATGAAATGGGATTCATTATGGGTGTTGTGCAAAAGCACGAACATCTGGCAGCCTTGTGTGGCTCCTGTTCTGGCCTCAGCACCAGGCAGGGAACCTGTTGCTGCCCAGGTAACACTGATACAGACTTCAAGGGTACCACAGGTACCTGCAGCTGCAGCCAGTACAGGAGCCCACAGCAGCGTGGATCTGGCTGTAGCATGTACACGCTCAGGGTCTGTGCAGCAGCCCCTTCTGCCATGCTTTGGCAGCTCCCTTCACCCTTGCCATGCCCTGGGATGGCTGGAAGAGCAGCAGTGGCAATCACTGCAGTATCAGTGGGTACCACAGCAGAGGCAGGAAGGCTCTGCATCCTCTCTTGGGGTTGCTTGGCTGCTGTGAACATCTCACAGGTTGTATGGAGTGGTGCATGGCATCCAGAAGTCTCACTTCTACGACATGTTTGTGGGGACTCTGGCATCAGTCAGCTGTCAGTGCAGGAGCACACAACACAAGGGGCAGATGTCTGTTGGGTGCACGTGGACTTCACTATACTAATTAATTATTTTCATATAGAATTGTTTTTCTCTTTTATTAGGTCTGTGGGGCTCCTGCTTCAGGCCATGCAGATCAGAGTAGCAGGTGACATTGATATAAGCACCAGGGCACAATCCTACTGAACCAGAGAAAGCACACTGCAACGGGTTCCTTATGGATGGGGAGGCTGAGCCCATGCGTCAGTCTGGGACAAAACTGGAAAGGGCAAATATGTGGACAGTCATCTCAGTGCTTGATTGGTGGGACCAAGGGAGCAGGCAAGAAATAAACACTGTTTGGCTTTTTCATAGCTGTGTTGGCAACCCAGAATGGATCATCTGAGTTCAAGTGCGTGCTGGTAACACTGAACGGTTTCACTGTTTGACCTCCCACAGGGAGAAGCAAAACACTTCTTGTATCCAGACTAATTTTTTTTTTTTTTAATTTGTTCCCATTGCCCCTTGTCCTGTCACTGGGCAGTACTGAGAAGACTCTGACTATCTTGCTCTCATTTCCTTCCTTCAACTATTTACGCACACATGTATCTGCCTGAGCCCTCCCTTTTCCAAGCTGGAGAACCTCAGCTCTTGCAGCCTTTCTTCACAGGAGAGGTTCTCTAGTCTCTTCATTTTACTGGATTCAGCCCAGTATGTCCATCTCTTGCACTGGGGAGCACAGCACTGGGGCTGGCACTCCAGCTATGCCTCACATGCTGAGCAGAGGCATCGTTTCCCCCAACATGCTGACAATGATTTTTCTAATGCAGCCCTGGAGGCTGTTTGCCTTCTTTGCCACGGCTCAGGCAGCCTGTAGTCCAACAGGATCCCAAGGTCCATCCTAGCAAATCTACTTTCCTGCTGGTTGGCTTCCAGCCTGTTTGAGTGCCTGGGGTTGTCCTCCCTAGCTGCAGGACTTGGCAGCTCTCCTTACTGAAGTTGATGAAGTTCCTGTCAGCCATTTCTCTAGCCTGTCAAGGGCCCTCTGGAAGGCAGCACAATGCTCTGCTGCCAGAGCTGTATGCCCAGCCAGCTTGCTGAGAGTGCCCTGCCCCACCATCAAGATCACTGATGAAGAGGTTAATAGCAGTGGATGTGTTAAGCAGTACGGAGCCCTGGGGAGCACCAGTGGCAGCCTGCAGGTGGGCTCCATGTCACTGCTCACTGCCCTCTTGTCCCAGCCTTTCAGCCAGATTTCATCCAGTCTGTGTTCCTCCAGTTTGGTGACCAGGATGTCATGTGGGACAGAGTCAAATGCCTTACTCAGGTCCAGGTAGATGATGCCAGTTGCCCTTTCCTTACCCACTGTTGCGGTGACTTCATCATAAAAAGTCACCAGATTAGTCAGGCAAGAGCTGCAGCCATTGCTGGTTATCACCAGTCACCTCTGCTTTGTTTGCCATTTGCCTTAGCAGAGCCTTCAGGAGGGTCTGCTCCATGCTCTTGCCAGGCACAGAGGTGAGACTGACCAAAACAGTCCCTTCTGGCTTTAAGAACTTTCCGTTTGAAATCACTCATAGTTCCCTCAAGTGAAGTACAACTGATACAAACACAGCCCCTGTTTTGTGGAAATTGATCCTGTCTCTTTAGCAGGGTTCTTTAAGAGCCCTAAACACTCTTGTTAATAATGTGACAGGCAGCTGTGGTGGGGATGCCTCATGATTGCTCCTTATGCAGTATCGTGCTGGGACTGCAGAGCCATGCTCTGCTGTTTATGTTATCAGTGCTTCACTTCAGACATGTTTTATTGTAGTGCTTTAAAAGGGAGAATTGAACATTTTATCATATTTTCCTGCCAAACCCCTTGTGTCTATTTTTTTTTCTTAAAGAATTGTTTATATCATCTATCTCTTACTGTGTATCACAGCATTATTTTCACCTGTTAAGGGAAAAAAATGAATGGACCTAGAGTGTACAACAGAGTGACAGCAAATCACAGCATGGATGTTCCCTTCAGAGTGACAGTTATACCCCAGACAGCATAGTGACTAAATAACTCATTGTGAGAAACTCCTTCTCACAGACAGTTGTTAAATTGAAGGTATTACTAAAACAGAATGTAAGAATTATTGCTTGTGCTGTGGTCATTTTTCTTTAGGTAAGGATATTCACTTTCTTTTTTTTTTTTCCTTCTACAAGAGACAAACTGAAAGAGCCACTCCAGTCCTCAGCACCATTACAGCACCACTGTGGTTTGTGCTGACCTGGTATTTTCACTATGAATCCTGTTCTCCACATGACACCAGGGTTCGTATGCAGTCCAGGCTTGTTTGGGGAAAGTATTTTTAATGCACTTTGAAGACTGAGCTGAGGCCTTCTAAAGTTTACAGGAACAAAAATGAATTATTTGAGATGGTTTCTAGTATTGCCCTTGTGTTCTTGTAGCAAAGGAAATAGATCTCAATCTGCAGTTGAGATTTTGCTAACACTTACTGATCAGATGGTGTGCACAGATCAGAATCGACACATGCAGGTGAATGGTTTAATTTGTTCAGCATGTGCTTCATTTCTCACGGTGAATATGTGTTCAAAGAACCTTACTATACAAGTACAAGACCAAAAGCCAAGTATCTGTGCTACTCCGAAGGCTGCAAGGTCTTCTGTTCCATTAGAAGTTCAGAAGCAGATCAGTAATTGAGATCAGCAGATCTACCCACTTTAAGTGTCCATGGGAGATACAAAAGTAAAGGCAGTTTTTCCTGCTGAGACACACTGCAGGAGTGCAGACATCCACTGGAAATGAGCAGCTGACATGAGGCCCACAGTAAAGGTGATCTGGAGCCTTTGATTTGGAGCCAGGGCTGGATCCCAGCTGCCAGCAGAGCTGTACATTGCTGAGGAGCTGCTGGACATGGCATGGACATGGTTTGCACTGGTCTAGCTTCACACAGTTTCACAGCAGGTTCAGCAGGGTTTCCATGTGGACAAGTCTCCAGTCCATGGGACACAGACAGGCTCAAGCCTTCCTGAGAGCATCTCTTGAGCCAGACAGCGCTGGAGCGAGTGACTACAGGAGGGGCAGGTCAGTGGCTAGGCAGGGTAACTGGTTCTCACCACATCTGTTGTCTGCATCCTCTCTCACATCCACATTTCTTTGCAGATTCCTCTTTCAGATGCCAGTGTTAAAATGTCATCAGGATCCTGGCAGAGATTAGTGACAGAGAGAAATTGAGAGGGCTGTTTGCAAAGCTGTGGAGAACAGGGAGCAGCCCAAGTGTAAAATCTATTCACCTTTACTTTGTGCTGCTGATGAGTATGATAAGAAGACACTTTCCATTCATCCTTCAGGAACGGCAGAGCTGTCGACACCCAGCTCTGCAGAACACATGCTGTGATGTGGCATAAATACTTTGATCCCCTGCCTTTCAGGTATAGCCTGCTCGTAGGTCTGCACCTGGGAACGCAACGCATCTGTCTCAAGTGCAGGCTGATAATAAGCATCATGAATCTTCCCTGGACCTTCGTGCCAGGCTTCCACTGAAGGCAAAAGAGATTCCATGTGCCAAAGGGCCCACTGCAGACCCTACCACTTCTGGGGGATCACACACTGCAACTTCTTGTTGGCAAGAGAGTTATATTGTTTCTCCCCCAAAAGGCTTGAGCCAAGAAATAATCAGTGAGCACACAAAATGTGCTGGTGTCAGTAACACCCAGAGAGACAGAGGACATCTTCCACGAGAGCCCTCTGTAAAACCCATGTGGCTTCACCATGCTTGGGAAGGGATGGAGAGGAGAGTGGCTGCTGCTCCAGCACACAGTAGAACACAGCCTGTGGAGAAGAACAGAAATGCACAGACTGGCCTTTAGTGGTGTCAGAAGCTGAGCATCACTGCCCTTTTGGAAATGGAGGAGCATTGTGCTGCCTTCTGCTTCTACCCATACAGTATTTCCTCTCCAGTTTCAACACTAAGGAGGCAAATGGCTTCCATCTTGTACTGTGGCGTTCACCAGATGAAAGCTGGCTGGGTTGTGACAGATTGTAGTGATGTTCACAGGCACTCCACGTTGCAGAGGCAGGCAAGAGGCAAATTTGGAAGGTAAACTCCTGTTCTGAAGCAGATCTTTTAAAGCACTTTCATGATGAGATACCAAGGAGGAAAAGGAGGTGTTACTGGTGCCTAGAAATCACGTCAGTACTTAAATACCTTGCAGGACTACTAGGAAAACACTCAGGAGCGTTCCACCAGCCTGGCCAGATTCTGGCCAGTGGGAGTCTTTCCTTTGTTACCACTGGAACTTGGTCTGGCGTCAGGTCTGAGGAGGGAGGCAAGTGCATTCTGTTTGCAAGTTGCCAGCTTCTGCTGCTTTCCTGTCCCAGCTTTGCAGATTTTTATGGTGAAGAATTTCCTGAGGATCACGGGTACAAAATTCAGTGTACTGACACCTTTTGAATGAGGCCCAGTTAAAGTAAGAGCTAGACAGCAGAGCTCCTATAGGGCGAGAAACCTCTAGCATTAATTACCGACGAATGTTTGTGAGCACCCAAAATCCTGACATAAAAGCTGTAATTTCTATGCAAAGCAGATAGGATGATTGAGTTATAATTAAAATGGTAATTATACCCTTAATGCTCTCTATTTGACTTTTCAAAAAACGTTATGCTCCAAGAAAAGCTATTTAAAGATCAGAGAAAAAAAAAATGTTTGAAAAATGAACGTATTCAAGCCGTTCTAGATCTTTTAAAATCCAGTTATTGATTTTTACATGCTTTCATCTGCAGTCTGAAACATTTTCTTCATTTATTTCGGTCGATGGAAATAATAAAAAATCATTGGGACGTGAAAAGCTTAAATGAGCACAATATTCTGCAGGCTGATATTCCACGTGATAAAGCCTGGAACCCTCGGAGGGCAGGCACAGGTTCACTTACTGACTCAAGCCCTGCCCTGCTCCTCGGGCGGGTGACACCAAGGAAGGAGCTGGTGGGAAGGGCTGCTCCCTCTTCAGTCTGAGCCTCGGCTCACCGCCCCGGCATGGCAGCAGTGCAGCACTTCCTTCAGCTCCTCCTGGACTCTGAAGGGTCCTGAAGCTAGACCTCAGATGGACCTGTATCAATAGTCAGTGATGCACAGCTTGCTGGGAGGCACAGGAGCTGCTGGCTGTGGCAGTGGCAACACCCAGGATGCTTGGCATCCACCAGCCACAGTGGGTGCCTAGGGCTGCAGGAAGGGGTAGGAGAGCCAAGCCCCAGTGGTGGGGTGTGCCTAGAGAACTGAGCAGGAACTGTACAGCACAGCTGGGCTGTTTGCCAGCCACCACCAAGTTTGTGGTATTACACACACACACACACACACACTCGCTTGCCTGTGCAATTAGTATGTCCAAACTGGGCTTAGGAGCACCTTCCTTTGGTTTGGAGTTGGTGCAGCAGTCTCTCTGCTGCTTCACCAAGCACTCCTCTGAGGAAGGCTGGAAGGAGGGCTCAGTAAGCTAAAAACATTGACAATGGCATCAGTAAAACTGTGCAGTCATAGATGCTTGGGGGTTTTGCAGCGTTGCTCACCAAAAGAGGTCTTTGCCTTCGTTCATTTACCTTCTGTACCAATCACCTCAGTCTTTGGGAGTTCATTCTTACTCATCTGCCATGTGGAGGGAAACAGTTCCCTGTTCCAGCAGGAGCATGGCAGGCAGGTCAGAGGACGGAGTTTTTATCAAATGCACAGCAGTGAGAGTCCAGGGATTTAACTGCTGCTGGACAATTTTCTGCTGCCTTGTTCCGCCGCGGGTGGTGGTAAGGGGCTCTGGGCAGGCTCTGAAATTGGGCTGAAGCTGAAGAGTCATGGAAGGAAATGGGCTTAGTAACAGTTATGTCCAGTCCCTCCTCACCCAGTAGCTGATCCAAAGCCAGGACTTGTGTTCATCCCTCTCTGGATAGTCCTCCTGCTAACCCATTCTATTCGCCTGACATGGATGATCATATTTTCCAGTGTAGACACTGACACCCTTGGCTTGGTGTGTGGCAGGTCATGGCTCTACCCAACACCAGGTCGCACTGCTCAGCTCCAGCACTGCAGATCTTCCTTTCTCATGTGCAGAACATCACGTACCTGCCATGCTCAGGACCCCTCTCTTCTCCTGGCAGACTAGAAATGGTAGCAGAAGAGAAAGAGGAAGAAAAGCACATCTAAAGCGTACGAGGGTAAAGGTGCCAGCACATATAAAGAAGATAAACCTTAGTAAAGAGAGTTAACCAGAAGGGCAACAAAATGGTCAATGAGCAAGTAGTGTTTGAGAGCTGGTGGAGGAATCTGGAAGGAAAACCAGGGAACAAGGGCTGCTGGCCATCACCTTCTCCTGCCTTTCTGCAGGAAACCTCATCAGAGCTGTCTTGCACTGAGTGAATCTGCTTCCATAGCCCATCTCTTGTCCCGTGCACTGCTTTATAGTCCTCTGCATCCCATAATTGAGAGCTGCTATTTGCCATCCCCTGCAGTAAGTTCTGAGTGATTGATTTTTAGTCATTGAGACTTTTAGAATCGTACTAGTTAGCAAAAGACATGCAATGTGCATACATCACTGCCAGCTGGCCTGAAAAAATGTGTTGGTAGGCAGCACTGATAGCCATTAGCTATTCCAAATTTCTATAGATGCAGACCAAAATGAAATGCATAAGCACTTTTTTTTTATAAACTTTGCATAAAAAGTGGAACTCATGAATTAGCAGAAATTTTCCACTTTTAAAGACCCAGCAAGTCCAAATCAAAAGCTGCTTAAGTGGAGGGACAGGTTCCTGTGGATTTCTCCAAGGTTTGGTGGAGATTCTGAGTTCTTTTCTTATGTAACACAGCCAGAGACTGGCAGGGAGAGTTTGTGTTGGAAAAAGGGAAGGCAAAAGCTTTCTAAAGCTATCTGCCAGTTAGTTGATTTTCTGGAATGCTTCACCACTAAAACCAAAGCCTGTTGGGTGGTTTCAACCATGTCCACCCAGACTTGCCACATGGAAATGGATGCATCTCACTCTATTCTCAGGAGCTGAGAACCTCAGCAGCTGTGGTTCCTTTGCCCAAACTGGCACAGACATGTGCCACTCATTAATAATTGGTGCTTTCTTCTTGACTTTCTGCCATCCCCTGCCCTTCGAGTTGGGATTTTACATCTGAGGCTCTCTAAAGTAGAATTCCCAAAGCAGATTGCATTGTGCTCCCTTCCAGGGACTTTGCCAATCCCTCAAGAGACTTTTAGAAGTGCATTATGAATGCTGCTGTTCCTCAGTCATGCTGGGGAAGAACAAAACCCACCAGCTAAGGGGGCTCCTCCTCCCTTATTCTCTTATTTGGTGTTGTGTAGGATACATGTGAAGCTGGTGCAAGCTGCAAAGGCTTCACTCTTGCTAGGTACTGAACCAGAATCAGAATCAGAATCCGTCCTTGGTGTCCCTAAGCCCAGATAGACTCTTTCCTCTTTAGAACAACTTGTCCTTAGTGGCACTGCTGTTGTCACCTGTGATGGAGGTTGACGCCCAAACACTGCTTCCCAGGGACTTCCTCTGACTGGTGATGAGCAAGAGAGTGTCTGCTTCTGGCTGTGTCTCCTCCCCACAGCACTCATGGCTGTTGATGTGCTACCAGCCAGTACACAACACGAGCAGCTGCTGCTGGAGCCACATGCTGGGCAGTGGTTGCCCTCTCTGCTGCAGGGTGTGGGCAGCTTCGCACCCCTCCAACTTCCCAGCAGGGCAACATTGGCACCTTTGCCCTTTTCTGAAAATCCAGGGGGCAGCAATGACAGAATGGGTTTGTGATGTCACCTGCTGCTGGTGCTGAGTGTGTGGAGTGGCAGGTTTGATAGCTGAGTTTCACACAAGTGTTCATTTTGCCTCTGATGTGGGTCAGCAGTCCCAGCACCACGGTGTCAGTGCTTCTCTTTGCCATAGAGCTTTCCATACTGACACCTTCAGGGATGTGATCTCTGGGGTGCCACAGGCACATCGGTGCAGGTAGGAAGGCTGAGGCACAGCTGTTTGAAATGGTTGCAACTTCTGACCAAGTGTGGTGCAGCTACATCAGAAAGCATTAGGTCCTTATGTCCTCATCATCACGTAACATAGAACTACAGCCTTACATCTAGTTAGAGCCTGCAATGAGCTCTTCAGAGGGCTCCAACCATCTCCCTGTGCAAGCGTGATGCTTAAAGCCCCAGAGGAGGCTCAGCTGTTGTTCTTCTCTGTGGCATAATGATGTGTTTTGCAATGGCACCGAGTTCCCTGAAGTTGCCTCCCAGCCATGCGGCTTGAGGGATCTCCCATCGCCCTTGCCAGAAAGCCATCTTGTACCTCTTTGGGGAGAGTCTAGTCTGTGGCTTGGTTTAGCTCTGTCTGCACAAAAATATTCATGACAAAACAGGTCGTGAAGCCTGGGACATGAAAGTTTGGCTAGAGAATAAAAGGTAACACTGCTACATGCCTGTCAGTGAGTCTTCCAACAGTTAAACCCTCTATGTGCTAGAGAAGCCATAA
The DNA here is from genome assembly GCA_013399775.1 of Semnornis frantzii. Lineage (NCBI taxonomy): Eukaryota > Metazoa > Chordata > Aves > Piciformes > Ramphastidae > Semnornis > Semnornis frantzii. The sequence goes on along the minus strand of VWYK01083994.1, from coordinate 88,284 downwards.
AATACATGATACATGGCATGGATTCTAGCAAAACAATTGTTGGGCTGTGTTGGAAATGTCAGCTAAGAAAAACCTCCCTGCCTTTATGTATAATAAATGGCAGTCTGCAATTTGGTGTGACATATGCAGAGATATATAAAGGAAGTGATGAAATACAGCTGCAGCACATCATTTGAGCCAGCAAGGGTAGGACTTCCTTATCCTATTTGTTTTCCAGGTCACCAGGTCTGTGATAATTTCATTAGCTGCTGAAACATGTTTTTCCTATGTCCCAGGGACAGCATTAAGTGCACAGGACTCCTGTTATTGGCAGTGAAAATTAATATCTGGGACATTCCAATAGGATCTGGGCATTTGACTACAAAAACATGGCACTGTAATGAATGTAGAACTAAATGGGATTTGGGAGAAGGGATTTATTTCATTTTCTGGTGCAAGGAAATCACTTCATTCTGATCACTTGCTACTGGTACCTATTCAGTGTTACTGCAGCACTGCAGCTGGATAGAGGTCTGATTTCATCTGCTGCTGAGAGCTGGGAGCTCTGGGCTCCCTGTACAACCAGGGGAGTGAAATAGTTCCTTGTGAGAAGAGATGGCCTCAACAGGGCCACACTCAGAGGTCTTGCACAGCTCCATGGGCTGACCAATGGAAATGAAGCTATCTGCTGGGATGTTCTCCTGGCAGTGACAGCCCAGACCATGCAAGGAGAGGTGAGGAGAGCTCCATTTCCTACCTGCCTCCCAGCACAGCCAGCTGCTTGGGGATCACTGCACTGCTTTCCATCAGCACACCCTGACTGTAGGGATTCAAGCTTGCTGTGCTCGACAGAGGGATGTTGCAGCTCACTGTGCTGTCCTGCTCTGGGTACAGTGTAGTTTTACTAACAGCTGTGCCTGTCACAGCCCAGTCTGAACTGAATCATCTCTGGATTGTCCATGAAAACCAACGGGTGGAGTACCCCAGGACACAGACAGAACAAATTCATGTGCAGATCAGGTTTGAAGAACGTACTGGATTACAAGAAGAAGTCAGAAGCAGCATAAGGCAGAGGACTGTAAGGAAGAAGAAGCAAAGAACACCTGTACTGGCTGCAGGGGACAGGGACGGGGACAGGCGCATGGCCCAGTCTGGCATTGCTCAACTGTTTGTCAAGATGAATATCTTGGAGCACAAGGTGGAAGTAGCAAGAAACCATCAAAGAGGAGAAAGTGGCTCTGTGAAGCTCAGGGATGGCTTGAAGGTGCACAGCTCCAGTAAAAGGATGTTTTGACTCTTTGATGGCAGAACCATAGGAGCAGGCTTTGCAGCTCATGGCCTTGCAGAGCACTGTCTGCGCCTTGCAAAAGAAAAGGTGCTCGGTTGAGCTGTCCCTGCTGCATGTTCTTAGTACTGCATAGCTTCACAACCAAACAGGTGTTACAGTGTGGTAGATCATCCCCCATGTCCCCAACCAGAGATGTGGTGGCTTTGCTTTCTCTCTCACCATCTCTTTCCTTTAATCAGTTTCATTTCTAAACAGACACAGGAGTTGTGTAAGTCAGAGCAGCAGTGCTCAACCTTGGCAAGGGAGCTTGGAAGTTCTGATGTTTTGTCAGTCGTAAACAATGAGCACAAGTTTGATGCTTTTAAATGCTATTCTGAGGCTTCCTTCCAGTCCCCCTTCAAAGCACAGGAGCATTTAACTCTGCAGTGAGGAAGGAACAAATGGCTGGCCAGGTCCAGGAGTGCGTTGTGTGCCCATATTCACACACACACACACGCACACAAGATTACATATCCAAGCTGCTCTGAAATAAAAACCAAACCACAAACCACTTCTAGAGGAGACTGTGCCAACTTGCTACTCACCTGTGAGAATGAACTAGCCAGATTAATTACCTGCCAAGCCTGGACCGCAGCTGTCAGCTCACAACAGGAGCAGAGATCAGTGAGAAACAAAGCTGGAGACACAACTGAAGGGCCTTGTGTTCACTAAACTCTGGGTTTTCCCCTCTTTTTCTCCCTTTTCTTAGTTTGTTTTTTTTTATTATTATTATTTTTCTTTTTTCTTTTCCTCTCTTCTGAGAACTTTCCCATTGTGACTATCACTTAATATTTGCCTTGCAGTCACAGCATGACTCTTTGGTCCCGGAGCGTGTCAGAATTGATATAACCTCTGCCCAGTCGTGGAGGAAGATCATTGCCAACCCGAAGGCTACACAGTCATAACAGAATTAGGAATACTAAGAGGGTGGCTGCAGTAGTAACCAGGGCTAAAATGACCATAGTTGCATGAGCTTCATATTGTTTGGAGCTTTTGACTGTTCCTGCTTTTCTTGAAGCTCTCAGAGGTGGCACCAAGAGTGGGCAGTTTTTCTCCTGGCAGACATCAGGCAGACATCCTCTGTGCTTGTGTTGCTAAGCGCAGGATCTGGCAGCTCTCAGGTCAGGCTGCAGGGCCAGTGTTTGCCATATCTGAGCTGGCTTGCTGCTCATTCTCTCATATTGCTTGGGTGTAAAGCCAGGCACTAAGCAGAGTTGGGGCATGGGCAGGAGAGTGCTAATCCCATGGTGCATTTGGCCATAAACTGAAATAAAACAATACCTTGACCCTCACCTCTATCAAAGGAGTGGCATGCATAGATCACCAAAAAGTTCCTGTCTTAGAGGTTGGAAACTGAGGCAAGGCATGACAGCATGATGGCATCAGGCTGCAGGGGATCCAGGCACAAGGTCAGAAACTCAGCCCAAATCCCTGAGCCTTCAACCACCCCTTCCCCGCCCACCTGTCAGACTCAAAAGCTCTCCTTTGTGCTAAGATGGGCATAGCGAAGAGGGCACCATGAGATGCTGCAGTTTGAAGCCTACTGATAGATTTGGGAAGGGTCTTGATGAAATGTTTGCAATGCAGCCAAGGGCAGGCTAGAGCCAGCAGTGAGTGCATAAATCACTGCTCAGCCTGGAGGTGCCTGAACCACTACCTCAGCCCTTACACCTCCAGTTGTTTGCAAAGCCTTTCCTTACCCAGGGGGAATTTCCAGTCAGATGCATGTAGACATTCTCAGATTAATTTGATTTTCGGGGGGGCAAGGGGATTGAAGACAGAGGGGCTTTGTTGTGTGTACATCTCCCCTCCAAGCTGCCTTTCATTGCACATTTACTAGTTCTGGAAGACAACACCCTGCTGACACTTAGAGAAGCATCAGTGAATTAAGTCTGTTGTACAGGCTGCAAAGCCATCTGGACTTTTTACTGAAAAGGTTGGACATGGTTTTAGGCAAGATTTTATCACATCTGAAAAAAACCCTTCTGCACTCAGTACCTCTTCCAAGGTTGATGTCAAATTATTTTTTTTTCTTTAGTTGGTTGCAAAACAAAAAGAGTTGACAAATGGTTGGAAGGCAGTAAGGATGGAGATATAAATCTCTAGGGGAAGCTTTGTCAAAGGTAGAGGAGTATAAACAAAAAATAAATGAGTTTTGGTGTTATCAGAAACTGGACAGACTTTGATTTGTATAATAGTTTGTCTGAGTTTCCAGACCACCTAGGCAGTGCTTCTGTGAGGCTAAGCACAAATTCACCGAGCAGAAGAGAGGGGGAAATGGTTAAACACATAATCACAGGAGGAGAAGGGATGAGGGAAGACAGGAAGGCAAAGGTGCAGTGGGAAGTAGCCTTGAAATCCTTCCCTTTGCTGTTATCTTTCGGGGGGCTCCCAGCAGCATCTTACCTTGCTGTTCAGGTACTCAGCTCTGCAGCCCAGCTCCACTGCCTGGATCTCAACAGGACAATTTCACAGACTGCAGAGGGGAGTGCAAGGCTTCTGTGCCAGCTCCTCCTTGTTGAGGAGTTCTGTGAGCAGGGCAGGAGAGAGAGAGAAACATGCTGAGAATAACTCACTGGAGTGTCCCTCAGATTGTGTGTGCCATAGCAAGTGAGTTAACATCCATTACCTCAACAACATGGTTGGTGACAGAGTGCTGCTTGTCCTAGGAACTGGCTGGGGAACTGTCATCTCTCTGTTCTCTCTGGAATTTGGAGAAGCCCTTTCTTACCCCGTGGCTGTACACAGGAGCTGAGTAGTGTAGTGCCAGGCACCTTAGAGATCCTTTGAGGTATGCCTCCAGAAATGCTGACAGGTTTTGCCCAGGAGTGTTGTCAGGGGCCTTTAGAAGCCCATTCCCAGGTTCTAGGTGTGGACACTTGGTTAGGAGTTGCTTGACTGGAGATGGAAGGGAGTTTAATGGGGAAACAATACTTGGGCTTCAGATGCGGTAGATACGAAACAGTAAAACTCTTTCTTAATTTCTTCAGTGTTATGTTAATTGCTTGCCCAGTAAGGGACAGTAAGTCAGGGAGACACCAGTTTCAGCCCTGGCCCCAGGCACACACCAGTCCCAAATGGCTCTGCCGGGTGCCCAAGTGGCAGTCAGGACTCAGCCAAAATCATGGTTCTGACTCTCCTGGCACAAAACCACAGCAGGTGATGAGAACTGCCCCTGGTAATTACACATTTGAGGAGAAGCCCAGGGAATGGTGAGGCAACACAAAACGCAGACTGCCTTAGCACTGCTCGCAGCCAAGGGAAAGGTCGTTAGCAAAGTTACTGCTGAATGTGAAGAGTCTCGAGCTGCACCAGGGGAAGTTTAGGCTCGAGGTGAGGAGAAAGTTCTTCACTGAGAGAGTCATTCCCTACTGGAATGGGCTGCCCAAGGAGGTGGTAGAGTCACAGTCCCTGGAGGTGTTCAAGGCAGGTTTGGACGTGGCCCTTGGTGCCATGGCCTAGCCTGGAGGTCTGTGGTAACAGGTTGGACTTGAGGATCTTTGAGGTCTCTTCCAACCTTGGTGATACTGTGATACTGTGATCATTACAGCAGATGACAGCAAGATCCATAACAAGGAGAACAGGGAAGTGTCTGTGCCTGTGCAGCCATTGCCACGCAATGCTTCGTGTGGCTCAGGAAACTGAACTGTGCTCTGCCTTGCATCAGCAACTCAGAATTAGATTTGGTTTGGACATCTCCTGCACCCTGCTTTGTCTAAGAAAGCAGACGTGTGCTGGAGAAGGCTCTTGGCAGTTCTGCCTCTTAATGAGAACCATAAACACACAGGCATAGATTTTCAGAGTGACACTTAAGGAGTTTGAGCAAGCAGTGCTTGCTCCCTGCTTTGAACCTTTCCCCAGCCCCTGCTAACTGGTTAGGCTTTGGGAAGAGAGTGGACCGCCAACGACCAGGAGCACTGTGTGAGACATGGGGTTTGCCACCATTAGCTTCCAAAGCACATTCATTTTAATGCACCTAAGAGAGATGAAGAGAGGAGACAGGAATCTGAACAGGCATTTCTCAGGTAAAGCATTGATTTTCTTAGAGACATGCTCCTAATATGAAGCTAAAATCTGGGTTGTTATTGAAAGCATCAAAGCCTCTGGACAGAGTTAACTGTTCCTAGGCACTGGTGGCTTTACAGAGCTTTTAGCTAGTTAAAGAAGAACCATTCGTGCTAATTTAATGTCTGTGGTGTACAGCAGCTTGCCACCTGAGGCTTGTCCTAAAGTGTGCACAAGACTGCAGAGCCAACACTGCTTCACTGGTCTGAATTATTCAGCACTCTGCAGGAAGAAGGCTTTTGGGTTAAGGATCAGTAAAAGAAAAAAGGCAAACAAACAAGCCCTCCTTTCTGATGTCTGTTAGCAGGTGCAGTATTGACTTCAGGAATGATTCTGCAGAATTGGAATGGGCATTCTTCATTGCCAGAGCAATAATGCAAAACGGTACTCAGAAGAAGCAAAACTGGAAACTTAGCATGGCCTCCTTTAGGGACCAACTGCTCCTGCCAGTCCTCCAAACTCATTGAAGTGTTTCTTATTGGTGGCATCTTTTTAGAGCAAGATGAGTGCAGACAGCAATGAATCAACCTCAGAGAGAGGGGCTCATCTGTTAGCATCCCCTAATGTGAATTCTGAGGATTCTAATTAAACCTGCGTGCAAAATGTTTTCCTACGAAATAGGAAGTTGCACTTTTTGGAGGAGCTGGGGCGTTTGGCTTTGCCATTATTTCCTTTTTCAATAGGGATGCTTATTTTATGTGTTCTATTTTCTTGCAGTCACTCCAGGGGTTTCTGAAACAAATAAAAAGATACATCATGTTAAGTTTGATTGATTTCCCTGTAGTCAGGGGATGTATTGAGAAAACAGAACAATTTTTTTTTCACTGAGCTTGTAGAATAAATTCCTGTTTGATCCTCGTACTTCCTACTGCTGCTGCCAATGTCTTTGGAGATACTGAACATTGATTAATCCCATTTACAGAGTCACAAAGGAGCACTTGTACAAATTCAGAGGCTTTTGCGTTGTAGCAGAGTTCACATCATAGCTATCAGTTTCTAAATTTGTCCCTCCCTCCTCAAGGCCCAATGAAACTTGCCCCCTCCTCATGTCAAACTCAGTATTTGTGTGGAAAAGTTCAATACTTTAACAAAAGGTTCCACAGACATTGCCAGGGACATCCTCGGCAGTCATGGCTGAAAAATCTCACTGAAGAGATTTAGAAGAAATTTACTGGGAAGCTTTTGTGTTCCCTAGAAAAGGAGTTACAGGTGCAGTGGAAGACAATGAGCTTGCTTTTAGCCACTCCAGAAACACCACAAGCGAAAAGTCTGTTGCAGGCTGTAACCATTGCTGGAGCTTGTGCTGGATGCAGGAATCTTCATTTCCCTGTGCATGCTGTGTCCTCCCAAACCCAGCACAGGCAGTGGCTCTCGTGTCCATAAAGCCCTAAGGGTACTGGAAACTTAAAACCCAGTGGGTAGGAGGAGGCCTCCTCTATTCTGATTCCCATTCATGAGTCTTTTGAGGCCTTTTGTTCTGCCAGCTGCCAACACATGGACTACCTTCAAGGTTTGCCTTGCACAGCAGCCAGCACAGTACTGCTATTTATGTAATAAATGTCCACTAGTGATGTAAGCAACCGCATGGAGGCAGATGTGCTTTATGGGGCCTGGGAAATCAGCAGAGCAATCAGCTTCCAACCAAGGTGAGGGCAGGAGAGGAATGTAGCCAGCAAAAGGTCACTCTGAGCCCTTCAACACAGTGCACAGCCTAGAGGAGCTGGCCAAGGTCAGCCAAGCCACTGAGGAGTGCAGAGCACATCTGGGATATTTGCTGATTACAGAAGTAAGGAGTTCATCATGGCAGCTCAGCATCATGCGTAGCTAAAACATTTATAACAGGGCTGTGAACAGACAGGGGGTTCGGTGAGAACAATTCTTCTGACAGAATCAGTTGGAGCAGTTCGTCAAAAAGGTGAGGCCATGCAGTGCCAGAAGTGCATGATTTGAGTTCCCATTAGAAGCTCAGTGTGGGAAGCTGTACCCAGCTGCTGCCCAAGCAGCACATGCCCAGTGCCCCCTCCCCCCTGAGAAGCAGGGATGAGCAGACCTCTCTGAGTCAGGGTGTACACAGAGTATATGAATGCCATCAGCTGAATTGGAAGCATACAGCCAGGCACAATCACAGCTAGTCCGTCTCAGGTAGAGGAAAGCCCATGTCTGCTGGCCCTGAGGGTGAGCCAAAGCCTGACACAGTGATCAATGCTGTAGGAGTTATGATCAGAGAGCAATAATTACTGCACATCTCAGGGAAAGAACCACAATGAATTTCCTGGCAGTGCCTTGTTCTTTGAGTAATACTCCATAAATACCTGTGCATGTCAAAGGGAGGCTGAGTTATGAGGAACTGTGGGCTGCAGCCTCTGGTCTGGCTGCAGAAGTCCTTGCATGGGCTTGGAGAGTCTCACCACCATTGCTACCATTTGCCTCACAGTTCCCTTGAGAGGTCAGTAAAAATTGTTCCCCTTTAGCTCTGCAGGAGTGGGCCTCATGGCAAAGCAAGTGCTTTGCACCAGGGCTTCCAGGAAGCAGAGCAAGGAATGAACTCAGCCTGCAACCAGTTGCCTGTGACCCACTGCCCTCCCTCCTTCCACAGGTTTTCCCTGTCCGTCCGGTCCTCTAGGTCCTCATTCAGCCCTCACCATCATGCTGGTGTTAAACTGATGCTAGAAGACTGATGTTGGAGAGTAGCCCACAGCTCTCAGATATTTCTCTTCTCAAGGCTGCATCTTGAAGGTGATGTAGTATCTGGGAAGAGTCTGACTAATTCATTGGCTCAAGGGTACAATCACTTAGCAATGAATCTCCACCCAGCTGCAGCAAACATTTACAAGCCTGGGGGAAAGTGTATTGTGTAGCAGTTTCCTGCACACCCTGACCAAGAGCGGCCCCTCGGGATTGATATTCTCTGTGCTGCGTTTGCCTCCCCTCCCATTTAGTCAGTGAGAGTTCTCTGCAGGAGGAAATCCCAACTGTTGCTGCCAGCAAGCACTGTTCCCCCTCGGCTAGCTAACAGAGCTGGGTGTCCAACGCGTTTGTCTCTGAAAGGAGTTGTGAACTTCATTCAACCCAATCCCCACTCCTTGTGTTCAACATTTACCCCCCAAATGCCAGTAATTTTCTGGAAAGTGAAGTGCTTGGGAGGCAGGAGAAACAGAGCCCTGAGTGATATCTGTATAGCAGGATTTCTCTCCCCATCCATATGCAAATCTAACCTTTTTGATATTTCAACCCTATAAACCCTAAGACAGGATTTCAATAGAAAATGTTTACTAAAGGCTTTCTCCTTTATAATCTATTGATTTTAATATCCTTACGACTTCTGTTGAATGTCAGTTTTACCCTGAAGACTCTCATTGCAAACTTGAACACATTTAATTATTTATACCATTTGAAATATTAGTGCTGAGGAATGACTAAAAGTTTTTAGTTCTGTACTGGTATGATCTGAAGTTTGCTTTCCCTTTGTGAATAACACAAGTAATTTGATATGGTAATCGAGGGCAGATGAATACTTCAAACAACACAGCACACTTCTAATAATAATGACATCTATTTTCCACTTCTCCAGCCTCCTTATGTGTATTACAATATAACTCACTCAGTGCTGCAGAAAAACTTTAATGTTGTCTCTTTTCTTTCTTCTGCCAGGCAGCTGGCAAGGGACTGTTGCTTCCGCCGGTGCCGGTAGGCGTTTCGGCGACATGCATGGTTTGAGTGGAGCCAAGGCTTGCCCCTCAGCATGAGTCTAGCTCTTGTTTGCCTTACTCATAGCGCTCACTGCAGCAGTCAGATTGAACGGAACTTTGATGTCAAGGAAGTTGCCTGTGAGACAAATACTGTTTGTGGAGGAAAATCTAAGTGAAGGCCTAAGGAAGCTGGGATTTTGATAGCAAGTGAACCAAAGCAGGGGATCTGAGAGGAACTCAGCACCTGAAGGGTCTGTTCTTCCCCAGAGTCCTACTTTGCCTTCTCGATACACAGCTCAGGTTGGCATGGCTGAGCTCACCCTGCCCAGCCAGGGCACAGGTGTGTGTGGGAAACATCCTTGCCAGCTTGGGTCCTATCTGCAGCATCTTTCAGTGGCATTTTGCATCCAAAGAGATTTAACACCCAAATGCAGATCCCCCCTAAGTCCAGCACTCAAGCTGTGTTTGGATACTTGATCTGCCAAGTGCCTTGGTAAGACTGGTCAGAGTTCTGGCTGGCCAGAGCTTTTTATTTTCTCCTGCCCTGTCCCTACTGCCCCAAACTGCCATTGCTGCCCTGAAGTGCTCAGTGCAATTGCATGCACCTCTGTTAATTGCACTGAGTCTTTCTGTCACAAGGAAAACTTGTACTATTCTTTTTCCTCCATCTGCTGAAATTTCCCCTTTTGCTACTACCAACCTGATACTCGTTCAGAAGCTGCCAAGATATATTTGGCTCTTGTATTTACTCCAGATGGAGACTTTTATTTCCACTCCTGTCTGGCAGTAGAGCCTGTGATATCACCAGACACAACTTTTCTCTGAGATTCATTGTTTTGGTAACAAAGAATTAAAGGATAAAAAAGAAAGAATGACTCATTTTGTATCTGTTTTTCAAGATCTTTCTGAAGGAAAATGATAGCCTTGTCTGTATCCCAAAGTCTGGCTAGGCTCACAACAGCCAGCAGGAAGTGGGTTTTTCTAGTTTTCAGCCCATGAGGAACCCTCACCTGAATGTCTGTCTTTCAGTGTCCTAGGATTATTCTTTAATGGTAGAGCAAGAAACTCTGGAATCTACAGTTCTGAAGTGAGCAGAGGTAAATGTGCCAACTCTTATCTCAGTGCTGTATACATCACATTTGCAACCAGTTTTGCCTTTGTACAAACATTGAAACCCAATCCAAGGACTCTCTGTAGGCAGAAATGCTGCCACTGATTTCAGTGCCCATGAACGGAGCGAACCAGGCAGCCGCTGTGCCATGTGCTAGAGAGGAAGGCAGCATTCTGTGCCTCTTGGAACTTCTGGGAACAGCTCTGGGAACTCCATACCCAGCTTTGCCACCAGGAATGGATCATTCGAGGCCCTGCAGTTATGCTACATGACTTACATCAATCCTCAGGATGTCAAATTCTTTACAGGGCTGAGCAGTGCATCTCTTGATTGCTTGTTTTCCTCCTCTGGGAGGGGGGTTGCACTGCATGAGCTTTGGAGGTCACTTCCAGCCCCTGACATTCTGTGATTCTAGGATCTTTTATAATAATGATGATCTATTATGATAATACATTTATTATGACATATATTCTATGTCTATCTGCTATAAATAATAACCTCATGGTCATAACAGCATGCTGATGTGGTAGCAGTAAGCCTGTAAGTTACCTCTCAGGTTAGGCTCTGTTTCTGTTGTGTTTCCTGCATCTATCCATGTATGCCACACTTTTGCTTCTGTTCATTTCACTGGCAATGTTTTAGGTAATGGATTCAAGAAGAAAAATGCTTGCCTGGTTTTACTTAAGCTGAGAAGCTTCCCATGTAATGAACATGCTGTTCTTTACTGCCTCGGGTCACTCCAGATCAGCAAATGCTCCATTCCTTACAGCCCCTAAAGAGTTATCTGAAGTCATGTTGTTGTTTTGCTGTTAGTGAGTCTCTTCGCTCTATGTCTTTGAAGCCTACTGCCAAATGAAGTAAAGCAAGCCCGGGCCCTGGGGATTTCTAAATCCAAAGTTAAAAGTTATTTGTTCTATTTAGCATTTTTTAAATTATTCTTTTAGGAATTGTATGTGCCTCAAAGCTAATTAACTCTTAATGAGCACAAAATGCCCTGGGATGCAGATTTGGAGGGCATACTGGAAGCCTAGGCATGGGCTGGGCTGCAGCAGTGCAGGAGATGAAATGATGATTTGATTCTTTTTTTAAGTGATGGTGCAGATAGTTTTATTGAGAGACTTTTTTTCTTTCTGTCTTTGTAGTCTAAATAAAGCTGATCAGATTTTCAGTCCCCCATATGGGACCCAAGTGATCTCAGCCCTGCAAATATCCTTCGGCTTTCCATTATGGATGAAGTCACTTTTCTGTAGGAAAAACAAGCTCAGGAGCAAACCTTCATGTGAGGAGAGGCAGGTAGCAATCCAGTGCTGAGCACTTAGCCAGAGCACCAGCAACTGATCACCTGCCCATGCCCAGCTCTCTGCTATTCCCCTGGACCAGTCCCTCACTCTTTCAGTGCCTTCACTCATTCATCTGTAAAGCAACCATAATTGCATTTATATCACAGGGGTGCCTTGATGCTTGACAAATGAGAATTGACCCAAAATTCATCCTTCAGAAGCCCTGTATGAACAATATCTTGCTCACACAGGGGGCTGTGGACAACGAGATTAGAAGAGGTATAAACACAGTCAAAGTGAAACTCCATTTAGGAATTGTCAGATCATTCTTGATACTTATTCTTAGGTCTCATCTAATTCTAGAGTAGGATTTCCCAGAAAGGGTTTATATGGCTCTTTCTTTTGCACCAAACCATGTTATATCAAACTGTGTTTTGGAGCAAGTGTTTGGTTCCCAGAGCAATACCTTGGAAATCTGCATTTAGCAAAACAAAGAGCAATCACTGTGTCAGAGAAATCCTATCCTGTATGTGTTGGAGCAAATGGCAATCACTTGCAAGGATTGTACAGGGGGAGAAAATCCCAGGTTTTATGAGAAGGGGGCTGCCTAACTGCTGCTATGCTTTATATCATTAGGCTTTTATATTTGCTGTAATAGTGTTTAAAAATGAAGCTGACTTTCTGCAACAAACTGTAGAACATATGGTGTGCAGCCTGCAGAGGCTCTCAGTGGCAGTACCATTACTGCTAATATTTGGGAATTAGTACCTGCTTTCCTCTGAGAGATAGCTCTGTGTTCTCCCAGTTCAGAACACTGCTTTCACCAACAGCTTTTCACCACCAGTAACAGTCTGGGGAGAAAAACAATGGGTCTGATCTTGAGGGAGGTTGAATATCAGATTCAGTGTCTCCTGCCTGTGTGCCACAGATCCTCTTAAAGGAACCAAGTGAATTCCTGTTTCACCAGGACCTCACATGCAGCTTATCCCAACAGCAGGAGGAAAACTGCAGTTGCTGCTTGGTCGAGCCACTTTTCCTAACCAAGGTGCAGTCACCCAAGGCTAACGGGATTGCAGCATGCCAGGAATCCCCTGTCAGCATTGCAGAGAGCTCCATCCCCCAGGAAGCGCTCCCAGTAGAATTTGAGTACCCAAGGCACAGCTTGGTTTTGCACAAAAACCTGCAGCCAAAAGAACTGCAGAATGCTCCTCTGTATCTTACCTTTTTATTTCCAGACTTGCAAAGCCCTTTAAGAGCACCTCATGCTCACAGGGAGTGTTCCTCTGACTTATCTCGAATATATGCTTGAAAGGCTCAGTGCCAAAGTGCAGAGATTAAGTAAATGAAAAGATCCAGAGCATTGCAGCAGAGATGCAGTCCAGCTGCTGGTGCCCTCAGAGCTGGTTTGCATTCATCCATATGCAGGCTGCAGAATTTATTCTTTAGACCTTTTACCCTGCTTGGCTTCAGTAATCAACTTCCCGAGGCTCTCCCTGGAGACTGGACTCATTCAGACCTGAGGGCGCAACCCCCACAATCTCTGGAGCCTTGTCCATGGGAATGTTTAACCTTTCAAAGCTGCTGTGCCCAGGAGACCTGCAGAGCAGTGCCTCACCTCTACTGCACACCAACAGCCACAGTGTGATATGCAAGCAGAGGTTCCCTGTCCCCTCCTCTCAGTGGCTGTTGAGATGGAAGCAGGACAGACCCTGGAAGTCTCCTGACAGCACTAAAGACAGATTGCTCAGCCCATTGCTTTATCTCCTTATCTGTTGCCTGTTTAACTCACCCCAAATGCAGAGCAGGTTGTCCCTGCCTGCAACTGAGACCTCAGCTCTCAGGCTTCATAGGCTGCTGGACATTTTCAATGGCCTTGTGGAAATAAGGGCTTTGGTGGGACACATGCCCACATCTTCAGTGCACCACAGCAGAATGCTTTAAGGACCACTGAATTTCCCGTGAGCTGATCCTGGACCAGCATCTAGGAGACGACAAAAAAAAGCGGTCTTAAAATCTACCTTTCCCCAGTAATGGTAGTCAGAGCAGATCTCTGGCCTTAACCAGATCTGGCCACCTCTGAGGGTGATGTGGGTAGCAGACAGAGGGATGCTCCTTCCATCTTTGCTCATGTAGGTGTTGTCTATTTGTGAAAAGAAGGTCTCAGCAATTGGCAGTAGGTTGCTACTCTGCAGAAGCACCTGGGTTCCTCCTTCAAGGAAGTGAAAAAGCTCTCTCTGGCTGTGTCTTTCAGGATTTTGCTGATTCCATATACCAAATGGTTGCACAGAAGTTCCAGGAGCTGACAGACAATTTCACTTCCATGCATGCACGCCACAAAACTCTTGCAGGCATTGTGATGACCAAAGGTAAGATATCCTCTCATTTATTTTCCTCTGGTGTTTTTCATGACTAATACATTATTTACCTGGCCCGTGGTATTGAGGGGTGACTTTTCTCCCCCCACAAAAAATAAATAGTAATGCAGAGAAAAGAAGCATTAAATATTTACACCTCAAGTAAACTCACACAAAAATGTTGGTAACAGAGGTAAAGATTTATTCATAAGTCTGTCCTTACGCTGCTTTGTTTACAGGACAAAATGCAGAGTGGTCTGGGTTTGCATTTCTGAGAAGGTGAGGGAGTTTTCAGTTCCCAATAAAAAGTTGTGTTATTTATTAATTGTCTTTTAAGATCTGGAAGTACCAAGTTCTTGTTGCTACCTTGTCTAAGCCTACCTTAAATCTTTAGGTCTGATTGACAACAAAAGCAAGCCTCAACTAATTTCCTTCCCAGTCGAAAGAAACAAACTCGGAGCAGGCTGAGTTTTAAATTCTGATCTGGTCTAACCACAGGAAATACTTCCCAGCAGAGCCACAACTTTATATTCACTCCTGCTGAGCCTTAACTAATGGACACATTCCATACAGAAAGCTTCAGATGGGTCTGTGGCATAGACTGTGTGAGCACCCTGCACAGACAGCCTGTCTGTCTGCCTGTCTGTGTGAGCACCCTGCACAGACAGCCTGTCTGTCTGCCTGTCTGTGTGAGCACCCTGCACAGACAGCCTGTCTGTCTGCCTGTCTGTGTGAGCACCCTGCACAGACAGCCTGTCTGTCTGCCTGTCTGTGTGAGCACCCTGCACAGACAGCCTGTCTGTCTGCCTGTCTGTGTGAGCACCCTGCACAGACAGCCTGTCTGTCTGCCTGTCTGTGTGAGCACCCTGCACAGACAGCCTGTCTGTCTGCCTGTCTGTGTGAGCACCCTGCACAGACAGCCTGTCTGTCTGCCTGTCTGTGTGAGCACCCTGCACAGACAGCCTGTCTGTCTGCCTGTCTGTGTGAGCACCCTGCACAGACAGCCTGTCTGTCTGCCTGTCTGTGTGAGCACCCTGCNCTGTGTGAGCAGCCTGCATAGACAGCCTGTCTGTCTGCCTGTCTGTGCAGCACCCCTCTGCTGGTATTTATGAGGATGTCAGCAGTGGAGATGCTGCCATAAACTTCGTTCTCACCCAGATGTGTGGAGTTGTGGCTTGGGTTTAGAAGGGAGAAGCTGAGCTCAGAGGGCAACTGCATGCATATTTCATCCAGCCTGGGCTCTCCTTCCTTTCAAGGATGACATTAGCCACATTCAGCAGGCACGGTTGTGAGCATTGCAAGGCAGCAGGATGGGGGCAGGATTATCTGCTGGATCTTTTCCAACTAGAGGACCTAAGCACAGCTAAGAGCTCCGTGCAGAGTAATTATTCTCTTTTTTATGTGAAAAGAGTAAGTACGCCTCTCCTGAAGTAAAGAAATTGACCTAAAAATCGTGTAGACCTCTAGCTGAAACTGAACTGCCTCTCAGCTGTACCTGTTAGAATTTTGCTTCCTCTGCCCTGGTCAGTTGTTTGTTTGTGTTACTTTAGGCTCTGGCAATAGTGGATGAATGCTCTGTATTTTTGAGGGCTGAGACACGGTGTTGTACAACCACAAAACGTGGGTCAGAAGTCCTGCAGACCACAGAAGAGTAAAAGAGAGAGTATGATTGACTTGGGTGTGAAAGAAGGGTGCTACGCCCAGGTTGCAAGCCGCCTTGCCATGGAGTTCTTGCCTGTGACTCTCATCAGATTTCAGCCAAGTGCTGCAACTTTAGAGGAGTTCTTTCCAAACAGGACCACGAGAAGTGATGTTCAATTTGCCTTTTTTTAAGGAGCTACGTTACAGAAGCCAGGAACTGTTGCTCTAACCACTTTCTGAGGGGCAGCTGTCCCCAACTCAATTGTCTTTGTTCAGTTTTCTTAGACTCAGGGTCTGTTTCGCCTGTGAGGATTTCATCCCATTCCGCCTTGGTGGGTGCCAGGGAGCCCATGGCTCCTGCATCCTAGTGGGCTCAGGCTTGCTTCAAAAAGCACAATGGAGCTGGCACAGTCTTGCTGCTGTGTGACCCAAGGGGACATTTGAAACTCCACACCATACAGGAAGAGGAGTCACCTAAAGGAGTCACAGTTCCCAAAACCGTGGCTACTGAGTGTGTGTAGTGTGGTACTAGGGAGAGGAGAGGCACATCCAGGTCCCTGCCAGCCTTTCTGGGCAGCTGGAGCTGTCTGTGTCCCTTCTTTGGGAAGGGGCAAAAGTATCCTGCTGCTGTTTGATTTTGGGATGAGTCCCATGCCCTTGGCGAGATTTTACACATTCGTATTTTGTAGTTCATCTTAGTCAGCATTAAGACAAATCATAACTTTACTGATGTTCACCAAGCATTTCCCTCAAGGCTGCTTTTGTAATTCTGAATTCCCTGTTATGAATTCCTCTGGTCTGGCAGCCATCTCGTTCATCAAAACCATGCTGCTTTTGTGGAGCTAGAGAGGAAACCCACAGACAAAAAGTGATTCACAGAAGATGCAAAGGTAGAAACAGCCTTTTCTTGGTACCTTTTCCAGGCATCACCTGCCAGGCATGGCAGGATTAATCATTTGCCATTTGTGTCATTACTTTCTGCTCCGAGGTTGTAGATCTGCAGTTTGTTCCCAGAGATAGTCAGGATCTCAGTGTATTTAAAGATGACAGGGACAAGTTTTCACTTCAAACACTCAAATAAGTCCCAATTTCTTGTCTCTTTTAGCATAGAATTTGGCATAAGAAGCCTGAGATCTCTGCAAACAGTTTACTAAGGACATTGACAGCCCACCCCCCCCACCCTCAGATCCGGTGATGTTGTGCTGTGTTTGGTACCACACACACCCATAAATGGCAAAAATGGATTTGCTTTTCCCTTCATTTCAATTTAATGTCATCCTGACTAGAAGCAGATTTATCTGTGCTTGTCCAGTGTTCAGACAAAGCCAGCAAAAAGCACAATGTGATTCTGTGATAACTGCTGTTGAGATAATACAAAACCTCTACAGACACAACAGAAGTATGCTAGATTGGTTTTCTTTTCCTGAACTCTGACATTTTTTCCTACCATTTCAGTTTCCCTGGGAAACCAAAGAGAGTTACATTTGGACACTGTAATTGACTTACGCTGTAGCACCTACGGCAAATTCCGAAGTATGAGGTGGGGGGGGGGAAATAGAAAATGGTGTTATTGACTGGCTGTGAGTGTTCTGCAGTAATAAATTGCTAGTCAGAAGAGCAGGCAACCCAGCGTATTTATCGGTGCTTTGCTCTGAACTGAGATGGAGGAAATACACTGCAGGAAAGACAATGGACAGTAAAGCCTATTTCCAGAAGCACAGTAACAAGAGGACTAAGGAGGATTTCTGGCCTTTGTTAGGTGTGGTAGGGAAGTGTAATGACCAAAGACAAGTTAAAAACTGCCATGCTGAATGCCTTCTCTGCCCCAGTCTCCAGCAGCCAGACCAGCTCCCAGGAGCAGCTGCCCTCAGGGGGGTGACAAGGCAGAGGATGGGCACAGAGGACAAGTCTTAAGAGGAGCAGCTGAGGGCACTGGGACTGTTTAGCCTGGAGAAAAGGAGGTTTTTCACTCCTTTTACACTCTTACCACTCTCTACAGCTCCCTGAAAGGAGACTGCAGTGAGGTGAGGAGTGGTCTCTTTTTCCAAGTAACACGCAACAAGACAGGAGAAAATGACATCAAGTTGAGCCAGGAAAGGTTTATATTGGATAGTAGGAAAAATTTCTTCACCGAAAGGATTGTTAAGCATTGGAACAGGCTGCCCAGGGCAGTGGTGGAGTCCTCATCTCTGGAGGTGTTTAAAAGACAGGTGGATGTGGTTTGGTAGTGACTTGCTTTAGTGGTGACTTGGCAATGCCAGGTTAATGGCTGGACTCAATAATCTTAAAGATGCCTGGAGCCAACTTTCCTCGTAGTGCTTTGCATTTATGGCATGGATGCCAAGACCAGTTTTGGCTTTGCTGGGCTCCGTTCCGCAGGCCTGATTTGGGCATCTTTTGACTCACTGCTCTGCTGTAGCCTCTTACAAATTTGCAGGGAGGAATGCTGTTTTGTTAAGCCAGTTGGCACAGTCAGGAAGAGAAGGGCAAGCATGCTGATGCTGTCTAACGCAGGGCAGCAGCTGCAAAACTGCAGCACTCCCACGGAGCTCCATCTCTGCTGCACAGGCACAGGGTATGGGATGGCAGCAGCACTTGCAGGGGCTGGCAAAGGGCATGGTCCCACCACGGGTCGCTGGGCAGGGCAGCTGGTTTTACCGGTGCACATGTCATCGAGGAGAGAGTGTGGACAGTTCTGCCTGTCCCCTGCAGCTGGGATATAGGAAGGGTCAGCCTGGGGCAGTGCAGGGTGGGAGGTGGAGGTGTGAGCTGCAGCCCAAGAGCTGTGACAGAGGCTGGCAGCACTCGCAGGGTTTGGCTTTCCCAGCTCTGAGCAGACCTGGGCACCCACTAGTGCTCTACCTGAGGTCACTGGACACAGTGAAGAACTCCAACCACTCAGTGTCTGCACATCACTGCTGTCCTCTCTGCAAAATACCCTCCCACCACCATTGCAAACAAAGCAAGATGGGCATTTAAACACCATTTCCCCAGCTGTGTTTGTTGAGTCTTAGCAGCTTAAATACCCAGAGAGAGTTTTTGTCAGACTTCCTGTTAAAAATGAAGCATTAAGAAAGTTCCTTTGCAGGAGCACACCGTTCATATAAAAAGGTTGAGAGATGATTTTCTCTTCCATTTTTTTTTCTCTTCTTCTATTTTGTTTTTCCAGACTGACAATCATTTTGATATTAAAAGCAAGCTAGGAGGTCTTCTGAGTTAACTTGTATGGAATAAAGATGAACTGGACAAAAGGGCCCTTAATAGCAATTTCATGCTGTGCTAAAAGATGGGAAATTATCATCCATATCTCATGGAATGGATCTTAATCATTGCTAAGTGGAATAATAGAAAAAAGCAGAGCTGACAATGTGTCTCCTTGGATCTTTACAGTCAGATTAAGACTCATAGAGCCTGACATCTGAGTACTACCAGAAACATTGATAGGCAAACTGATTCCTGAGCCATCGTTTAAACAGGAGAGCTGCGAGGTAGTCAGATGCAGGAGAAAACCCAGGCCCTGTGTAGAATATCAACCTGCTTCTATAGTACTCCTCAGGGCAGAGCAGAGAGGAAGAGCAACCTGCCTCAGCCTGCCACTCAAACTCTTCTTAGTGCACCCCAGTATGCCATCGGCCTTCTTGGCTACCAGAGCACCCTGCTGGCTCACGTGGACCTTGTCCACCAGGACTCCCAGGTCCTTCTCCCAGCAGCTGCTTTCCACCAAGTCAGTCCCTAACCCGTGCTGCTGGGGTTCCTGCTCCCCAGGGGGAGGACTCTACACTTGCCCTCACTGAGCTTCATTATGTTCACCTCCAGTCAACTCTCCAGCCCGTCCAGGTCTCACAGCACAGCAGCACAACCTTCTGGCATCTCAGCCACTCCTCCCAGCTTTGTTTCATCAGCGGAATTCCTGAGGGGCACTCCAGCCCTCGGCACAGGTCACTGATGAAGACATCGAACAAGGCTGGACCCAGCACTCACACAGTGTTTGCAGGTCGCTCACCAAAGGTTTTGTGCCCTTTGCTGTTGGGTGAGCCTCCTCTGCAGCCCTCAGCAGTTTTGCTCCTGTTTGCTGATTCCCCTACACTTTGGCTACCTTCTCTTCGTTCTTTGCTGGACTAGGAAAGGCTCCTTGTGAATGAGGCTTACTGGAAAGGCCTGCATGGGAAGGTCTTGTGAAATGAGAGTCCTTTCTCAGGCATCAGTTGGTTCCAAACTGGCTCCTGTCAGGAAGGGATTTTTCTTCTGGAGGAGCTGAGCTGGACATTTTTCCACAAAGAAACCCCACATGCTGTGGGGGAAGTTTACTGTGCCTGGTTGTGAAAGGAGAGCCACAGCTGCTCTCAGACAACACCTTGCCTCTTGCTGCTGGCACAGAGAGCAGGAGAGAGAGGACTGTGCCTCTGTCCCTGCTTGTTCCCTGGCAGAGATGAAGAGCACTGCAGAGAGCAGCCTTCCCTGGGCGGGTTACCCAACGCATAAAGGAAGAAGAGTATCCCAGCTGCCGGGAGGCTCCCTTCCTGCCCCTCTCTGCACAAATGCAATATATCCATTTGCACAGAAGTTGCAGTTTGACAGCAGGAAAAGAATCCCTGCACAATTCCAGCATTTCAAAGACTACATTTCACTTACATCCCTGAATGTCTTTAACCTCATTGCTAGCAGCTTCTTTACTCCTAATATCATGTATTTGCCTTTCGTTCAAACTTCTATTACACTTGGTAAGCCCTTAACATGCTTCTTCCTTCCCAGTTTTTTTGTTCAGCCACCTCTTCACATTGACTGCTCCCCTCCACCTCAGGGCTGCTCCTGGGGACAAGCTACAGGCTGCAGCCAGGGTGCTCACTGAAGTCCCAGGCTCCTGTTCTTCACTGCAGTGATCACAGTCATCAGCACTGGTACACTGGGAGATGGAGAGGAAGCTGAGCTGCAGCAGTTTCCGTGTCTGGCAGACAAATCCTTATGGCTAGCACCTCTTCACCTCTTTTGCAGAAGTGTTTTGTGGGGGACAGTGCCCACTCCCAGCATGGCTGGCACAGCCCACAGCCTGGCACTGCAGTTCCCCACAGTGCTCTGCATAGGCTTGGGAACTTGCCTGGGCACAGTGCGGTGCAGGGCTGTGCCCACAGCATGTTCCAGCAGGCATCACTCTGGTATCACTGCCCTTTCATGTCTCGACTGTCTCTTATTACAGAATTAAAGCCATTCTAAGGATGTGGTAGAGCTGTCAAGGAAGATAATAATGCAGCATTGTCAGGGCTACGTAGCATCAAGAAACTTGACTTCCCTAAACAAACCTGGAATGATAACCTGAACTTACTCAGCTATGAGATGTGATTAAACCTCTCTTTAAGCTGCCTTGAAAATTATTCCAAATATGCCTTGCCTTTTTTTGGGGGGGAGGCAGATAACAATGGACAATCCTTTTGACTGATTTGTTATAAAAGGCAAAGAAAGAGCATAAAATTATTGCTTATCAAAGGAAGAAGCAGCACCATCTAAAACAACCTGAAATTGTACCACATGAATTATTCACAAGGCCTGATGTTACACTATCATTATTTCTGACTTTCCTTTTCACTGCATAGGATTTTGTGTCACTTGCCTCCAACCCAATAAAATAGGTGGTGGGGTTGGGTTTTTTAAATTAATCAAACCTGATTTTTCTGGTTATGTTTTTCTAATTTCAAATGGATATATTCCAAGCAGTGATCTTCAGGGTGTCATGTTGAAGCAGCTAACAGGGTCTGAAACATCCAGTGAAACAGGCACTTGCACACTGCCTGGTGCTTCTCTATGTGTTATGCCAGCTGCTGAGATGCCAAAGTGTGATCCCAGCTGCATGCTGGCATTAGCAGCTGCAGATTTGTCCTGTTTGATGTGAATTAAGTCCTCTGGGTGTCACAGGAGTTCTGCAGTGTACAGGCAATGAGATGTGGTTTTCTGATTGCACCTCTGGCAATTACCTAGGGACTTAGATTTTGCTTTTCCAATGTGCAGGGTTACAAATTCTGTGTTATGAAAAGTCTCAGCAATTGCAGCATGCTAGAAGTGAGAGTAACTGTCCAGGTTGTTAGAAGCATGGCTTAGACTAGCCAAAGCTCTCTGGTGTCTTTGTAGAGCTGTGTCTCACAGCACATGAGTGCCAGCAGTGTGTGCTCATGGCTGTGACCCACTGTAAAAGTACAGCTCATAACTAGTCCAAGAGGTGTCAACCAGTTCTCCATGTCTGGTTTCTCTGCTGAGTAAACTTTCATATTTTTTCCTGCACTCTGAATCTATTGCAGGCTCTGTGGCTTCAGAGCAGATGTTTTGAGAGAGGAGATAGGGAAGGCAGTGTTCTTTGGTTAATGTGTGTCCATCCCACAGCATTAAGCTCCACACAAAGAGCTGTCCTTCATTGCTGGGGGGATGAACAAATTGCCTCCAAGAGTTTAAACATTAGGGGAAAAAAAAAACCAAACATTTTTTTCAAAGACTTGTAAATATTTTGTAAAGACACTACTTTTGCTTTACTGGCCACCTTACTATTCAATTTGCACATGGTTTGGTTACTTGTAGGGAGAGAAATCTTACAGCAAGCCTCTGTCTGTAGCAGAAGGCTGTACTTGTGCTGGCTGCCTGCAGCTCTTCCAAGTTCATGAGGAGATCCTACTACCCAAGAGTAAACAGGCCAGATGAATCACCTCCCAGCAAAGTTCTATACTATAAAGTACTATAAAGAAAGTCTACAGCAATTAGCTCAGCTAAAGACATCTAAACTCCAGCTACCCAGAAGAGCTGAAGAGAAACCTACCACTGGTGTCAGCAAACTGAGCATATTTTACAGTAAAACCTCATTGTGTGTTCAACAGCATGGAAGTCTGATCTATGACACTCAGAAATGAACATTAGCAAGGTCAAGTTCCCCTTGTGTGACTCTGAGGGGACACCCTGCCGAGCAGAGACCACAGGGCAAGGCTGAGGCTTTCAGCGGAGCACCAGAAAGACTTCTTCCTTCGCCGGGCCCTTAGACTGAATCTGTGACCAGAGCCAGCATGTCAGCTGCGGGGACATTTCTGTTCTCTAATGCAGCTAACTAATCTGCAGCATGTTAGAAAATGAAACATGGCAAACTCCCTTCCTGCTCTTCTGGCTGTCCCTGTTGGCAGGACCCAGCTACTATGCTGACACAGCTCCCCAATTCCCTTTCCCCTGCTCCATTTCCTTTTCAAATTGAAAACTATTAGAAGTCTTTAGGCAAATAATAGAAACCTACTGCAGGTGCCTGTTATGGATTGCTCACTACTTACTCCTAACCTAATGTCTCCTCAAACATTACTTCACAGAAGGCAGCCAGGGAAAGAAATGCCTCATGAACTCTGGCAATGGGTGGATTAGCAGTTAAGGTCACCCTAATGACACCTATTTCTTCTTGTCTGTCAAGCCACCTGGACACAGTTAGATCTGAGATTGGTCCCCTCGGGAGGAACCCCTGTCTTGCCAGGGGCAATACTCATCCAGCATCATCTCCTCCTCTACACCCCAAAGCAAGGAAGGTGGCACGTGGCTGGTGGTGCCAGATTGGTGCCAGTTGGGATTTTGCCATGCTCAACACTTCAGCTTTCCTAGGCACAGCTTGGTGATGTGCTCCATCTAGATTAGCCACATGTCTGAGGTTGAGTTAATCCACATTTAGAAGGTAGCCTGACATTCCTAAAGAGAAAGCACTTGAGAGACTTGAAGGATTCTGCAGGTAAGGCACAAGAGAAAGTAAATATTCATAATGAGAGTTAGCAGTGACTGGGTTTATGCAAACCAGACGAGGGTACAGAAGTGCCTGTTAATTCCCAATCACTGGATCAAGTAGCGAGACTCCAGAGTGGGAATGGCTACCTCAAATGCCAGGGCTCCAATTTGCCTTCAGCAGCTAGGGGGTCCCCCCTGTAACTGTGAGAGCCCTTCCTCCCCTGGCCCTGGCAAGGACAGCAGGTGCTTGCCAGGGCACAGCCTTCAGGCTCTGTGTACACAAAGCAAGGCATGCACCAGAGCAGTCTGCCAGCAGACATTGGCACCTGTTGGGGTGTTGCCAACGCTGCTCACCATGCGGCACTGGGCACACATCAGTCCCTACTTGGCTCCCCAGCGAGGTGTGAATACCTCAGAGCTGGTGCAAAAGGCATGGACATTTGTGTTTCCTGAGTGCCCTCATAGTGAGACATAGCTCTTGGGTCTTTCTGAGCTGGGGGAACAGGATATTTTCTGTCATTGCAGATGGGAAACGTGGAAAATTTTAATGTGTGGCACTCAGAGTTGTTTGAAAGCTCTTGGGCATCATTTCCTCCAGTCCCAGGTCACATCTAAGTGACATTGTGCAAATGTGCACCTTGCCAGGGCTGGCAGACACCACAGGCTGTGTCCATACACGGCTACCTGCTGGGGTCCATAGAACTGAAAGCCAACCTATGGAGTTAACTCACCCAAAAATGAACACCCCAAGCACTCTTGCTGTTACTGTGTGGGTGGGCACAGTGGTAGCAAACACCATCAGAGGGATTTAGGTTGTTGCTGTACCCATAGGTGCTGGGTGTCTTTCTGTTCAGTTGTGAAAAAATTCAGACCTCACAGGAAATCCTGAATCCCTTCATCATCTTACACTCCCGCTGGAGAAGAGAAAGAGTTACATTAACTTACAGATTAGGTGTTTGAAATTATAAAAGGCACAACACTGTGCACTGGACTGGGGTGGGTGAGTAAAATACAGGCCTTGGAGAGCAGGATGGTTTGCCCAGAGCCCAATGCTTTGGCCACAAGGTGAAGGGGGAAATATGAGGGCGGGGGGGGACATTAAGGGTACGCTGATGTAAGGAGAAGGAAGCAGTCAGTCTGAGTGCCCTGAGAAAGTATTGATGAAGGTCCTTAGGAGCAGGCAGAGAGGCTCATGGGCACTGAACAAGGGAATGGCCTCCTGGTGCACTTCTGCTGTGCTGAGGAAACCAGAACTCTGTGTACACTGGTAAATAAATAGAATAAAACCAACTGGTTCTTGCCATGGACCTTTCAGCCAAGGAAAATGCTGTGTACTGTTGAGGAAAGCATGCAGCACTCTCTGAAACACTGAGTGGGGCTCAAACACCTCTGCTGCAGGCAGTGCCCATCGAAGCGGGTGGTGTTAGCCCAGACACAGCTGGCAGAGGGATGTGTGCCTTTCTGAGACACCTGTTACTTTTGTCATGAAAGCAGTGGCCCAAAAGCAAAGTGACATCAAAGCAGTCTCTTGTGTAGAGGATAAACATCTTTCTTTGTAGGGAAAGAGCCATTTGTCCATCCCATCTTTATGCAGTAATCAAACTGGAATAAACACAGGTGTTTTGCAATTGCATTTCTCTGCTGCATTCTCCCTCCTGCTCCTGCCTTCACCTCCTGGGCTTTCGCGAGTGCCAGCTGGTTCCCTGAGCCCTCGGTGGGGAAGGTACCCTGATGGCTGCCGCTGGGGCAGTGAGAAGAATCTGGGCTGAAAGTCAGAGCTGGTTTTACTCACAGATTTTTTAAAAGTGGCTTCAGGAGTGTTACTTGCATTTTATTTACTACTTATAGTGCAACAGTAATGAAACTTAAATGACAGGGAGTGTGTGTTCCCACCAGAAGATGTCTTCAGCAGCTCATAAACCCCAGGCCATTTATCAGCCCTGCAGGAGATCTTTATTACTTCCCTACAGCATATGCTCTCCTGTGAGGTATTTACTGATTTAACAAGTAAACTTGGTGGCAAGCTTTTATCTTGGAATTAGCATCGAGGCTGAAATAGAGCCCTTGTTATTCTAATAACACAGAGCTGTGAGGTTCCGGCACATTCCAAAGGCCACATCATCGCCGTAACAAGCCTCCATTAGGGCTGTCTGGGCTGTGAGAACTTCAGCAGTCCTGATCTCATACTCACCCCTGGCAATTTCCCAACCCTTTTGTTTTTCTTCCTACAGGTCTGGACATCAGGCAAGCTCAGGTTATTGTGCTGTCATCGGGCACGAAATGTATCAATGGGGAGTATATTAATGACAAAGGGCTTGCGGTCAACGACTGTCACGCAGAAATCCTGGCCAGAAGGGCGTTTGTTCACTTCCTCTACTCACAGCTAGAGTTACACTTAAGGTAAGTGAATTCTGTTGGTGCTTGGGGAATGTCATATGGCCTGCAGTGGAACAGATCCATCCTCTAGGCGTTGGAACTTTTTGTTTCTTTACGTTGCTGTTTCTGAGTCTTTAGCTGCTGAAGGACCAGCAGAGTGCACCGAAGAAAACGAGTGAGTTAGGTATGGTAGAGTACTGGGTTGTGAGCTCCTTTGCTTCAGCTGATTTTTCTTCAGTAGCTATTAGATATGACTCATAAAGTTGGGTTTTACGAAGCCTGATGATTTTGTACAAATCTTTACATGCAGGCTTATTAACATCATTCACTGGCTAGAGACTGGAAGGGGTCATTTTGCTCCCTGCAGTCATCTCCTGTCTTCCTTACTGCTGTTCATATATCTGAAGGAAGTGATATATTGATCATTAATGCCTTCATTGACTCACTCGAGAGCCAAGGAGTGTTAATAGCGCAGATAACTTTGTGCCAAAGTGCAAGATGCTATCAGTCACTCCTCCTTTATGATGTTTGAAAACATTATAGCATCCTTAGAGATAAATTACTGTTCCTTGCCTGCAGCCACATCCACCTTGTTACCATTGAAATGGTTAATGGGTCATACACTGCTTGGGAGCTGGTAGTAAGTGGAGTACTGAGGAGGTCTGTCCTGGAACTTCACTAGTCCTGTCCTATCAACAATCTGGAAAAGGCTGCCTGGTGCTTTGTTGCAAGCTTGGCAGGAAAGGCCAAACTAAGGAGGACTAGTCAGCATGCTGGAAGATTGGGCTGCTGTTCAGGCAGGCTGGGGGCCTGGGTCAGCAGGAACTTTGACAGAAAACTCAATAAGGCCAAATGAAATGCCCCACAGCAAGGAGGAAAGAACAACCTGCAGTAACACAGACTGGAGCCTCACTGGCTGGAGACTCTCTGCAAGGGACAGGTAACAAGCTGAGGTGAGATAGCAGTGTGCCTGGCAGCAAACTAGGTCAGTAGGATCCTGAGCTGTATGGAGAGCCAGTTCAGGGAGAGTCAGTCACTCCTACTACTGAGCACTCATTAGACCACACCTACAATAACATGTGCGGTTTGGGGTTGACCAGCACTGGAAAGACACCAACCACCTGAAGCAGTTTCAGGAGAGCTCACCCAGATGCTCAGGGGCCAAAGCACTTGGCCTGTGTGGAGGGGCTGAGGGGGCTGGGTCTGTTCAGCCTGAGGGTGGGATGGCAGACCCAGAAGAGCAAGTGTCAGCAATACAATGGAGCTCGTTCCATAAGCTCCCTTCAACTTCAGAAGGCTTTGCATCAGGTCAGAGACACAAGGATCGGTCAGAGAAGGGCTCTATTGCTCTTCTGAGCACCTATGATGCTGTTGCACTGGAGTAGTGTTAGCAAGAGTAATAGTTATTTTCACTTCAGGCTGAGGACAAGAGAGTATACTGAGTAGATGAGCTTGGCTAACAAAGAGCCTTGAAGAGTTTAATCAAAACCAATATTCTTTCTGTTTCAATTTGAATTGCTTTCAAGTTTACATTAAATTATGTTTTCAGCAGTGTAGCAGCCCTAGCAGTTGCTTTGTGCTGCGGTCTCTTGGGAAACAAGTGCTACAGCTGTATCTTAAACTGTTGTATTGATCCACCTCCCTAACATGCTCAGTCATATTATTATTTTATTTGGATCAATGTTAACAGTCTTTTGTTAAGAGAATTCACAGAGCAACACAAGCTGCATTCACTAGAACTTCAAATCACTCTGTTCAGCCAAGAGCTTTGCCGGCCAGCATATGTGATAAAACAAACACATTCTTGCCTGACTGTTCCATAAAAGCTTCAAAGAGCAGAGACAAGCAGGTTGCAGGAAGTGAGGGCCAGGAGAGAGAATTAATGGCAAGGAGAGAGTCACTGAGTTGGATTTACTTCTTGAAATCTCACCTGAGATGCCTGAAAATTAGTCAATCGAGAGTGAAGAAGATCCTCAGGCTGCCTTTGTCACCAGTGGAGAGCAATGATCATCTCTGAAGTGGGCCTTAGCAAGGCTGTGTTGTGAGTGAGACGAATTGCTGTGTACTGGGGCAAAGCTTTGGTGCTTCTGTGACAAGAGCACAGGGTGGTGACTTTGGGTCTTTGAACTGCAGAGCAAGCCCATCCACAAGCCAAAGTTGCAGCAATATGCAAATCACAGAGGGTTTGCTCCTTCTTTTCACATTCCTACGTGTTAGAGATGTGAGTGTCCTGATTTCCGTCGGGAGAGTTTCAGAGTAGGGACTTTATCCTCTCTAAGAAGTGAGTGGCAAATACTTGAAAAGGAAACTTTCTTTCAATAATTCATTCTTTAGAGCTTGAGTTAAATAAAAGCTAAAAGCACAACCAAAACCTGTCAGCTCCTAACCAGTCTGATTATAACCCTTAGCCCTCCCAGACTTCGTTTTTATGACAACCATAATCCTCCAGTTCTCAAGACTTTCACAAAAAAGATGAAAAGTGAGACATAAATTTTGTGATGTACAAAAGAAGGACAAGAAAGACCTTTTGAGAAGCTTTTCCCTAAACATCATCATCAAAAAGTACACAGACACCATCGGCTGATCCTCTCGCAGCAATGACAGTGGAATTTACGTTGATTTGGGGGGGATTATTTGTGCCGACTGGCCAGTAGGGAAGAAAAGAAAATCCAATTCTCTTGTCATCCAGTCCAATTAAGAGTTTTTCCCAGGAAAACCAGTTGCCTACTGTACATTACTGTTCCTTACTTTTGTCCACTAGCCTCCTCATGGACACAGCTCCTTCCCCTTTACGCCTGCTGTTAGTTTCTGTGGGTCGATATACTTTAGTGTGTGGCACTAGAAACTTCCCCTGCCTGGCTTTGTGTGCCTAGAACGACTCCTCTGCTGCCCTTGTGGAGAGTGAAGCTCAGTTTCAGCAGTTACTAAGTATGGGGTTTCAGGAGCTTTCCTGAAGCCAGCTCCAAACTCGTACATGCCCATCGTTACACTAAATAATGAACTTAAGCGCAAGATTAGAATTTAGCAGATTCTCAAATGTTTCTCTTGAGTCAGTCTCCAATCCTAACTCTCCCACAGAAATTCCTAATGGGCAAAGATTTAGGGACAAATTCTGCTCTTTAGGCACTGCCAGCATGTAGAAATGACACTTGGGAACCACCCCTTGAACGAATGACCTTTGTGGGCTCCCTCTGTGCTCTCCTCACTGCTTTGTGCGGGTGTGAATGGCTGTGTAAAGCGGCATTGCCAGGGACCTTTAGTGCAAACTCATTCTCCCCCTCACAGCTCAAAATTGCTATCCCGGAGGGAAGACAGAAGTGTACTGGTGTTGAGGGAGAAGTAACTTTGCTGAAGTGCATTTCCTGCTCCGACTGGACTATTTTTACAGTGCCCCTGGGTCCCCTTGGGCTTTGAAGACCCTCCAGCATCCCTCTGCTAAGCCATGACAGACAGCATTGCGTCCCAAACTCTTTTATAATCATGTTCTTAGAGTGTCGTTATTACACATGTTCAACCACTATGTAGAGATCAATCTCCTGTTCGAGTTCAGCCCCTAGAACAACTCCAAAGCCAGGACAGGACCATACGTGATACAGAGGATCTCAGCCTCCTGGAGGAAGAAGCAAGCTGCCTTGTCCTCCAGCCCTGCCATGTATTTTTAGAGCAGCTCTCTGTCACCCAGGCCATCAGCCACACTGTCCACAGACCCTTCCTGGGTCTCAGGGAAAGGAAGGAGAGCAAGTTAATCAGTGAAAACAATAACCAGTGAAACCAGCATGGGTGTTGTTTGCCACAAACCCCTGAAATGGAGCCCTAAGAGTTACTGCTACATAGCAACTGTTTCTAAGTACTGCAAGCTTCCCCCCACCACTCTGTTGAGGCTTCACATCTTAATAGAGGGCATTGGGACTGTGCAGCTTTGCATTCTCTCAGCTGATTTAGCAGCAGATTATTTAAAACTAGCTGCAGTTGCACTGAAGTCCAAGTAGCAGGACTTACAAGTACTTTATTCTTTCAGAGACTTGTATCAGGGCATTAATATAATTAGTGCAGTTGGGAAATTCCACCACAGCCAGCAGAAACTGAAGGAGCTGCATGTGGCAGCTGCAGCTCAGCAGCCGGTGTGGCTCTCTGGCCCTGACAGGCGACCTAATGTGCCTGTAAATTCCTCCTGACAGCAAATGCATCCCGGCATCAAGAAGTGACAAAACACCCAAACCATGCAAGAGTGACAGCCAAGCAGCCTCGGCAGCACAGAGGCTGCATCGGGAGAAAACAGGCAGAACCAGCTCGGATTGAAGCCAGGACTTATGCTGGGTGGAAGGCAGCCCTGCTCACAGTGACAGGGGCAGGGGAGCCAGCAGAGATGGCCCTACCTAATGGGCTGTCCTGCGGTGAATTGAACGGGCAGGGTTCTGGGTTAGTAAGAGCCTGCGAGGAACATCATTGCTTGCAGGTGTGACTGTGCTCAGGGCCATTCCTGAAGAAAAGCCTCTAGAGCTCCTGCAGGGAGGGCTGGGGTGTCAGAAATCCGTTCACCATCATCTCCCTGATCACATTTTCCCTTTTGAAATAAGAATTGCAACCATCCCCCGAGCCTGTGTGGTGCAAGCAGCTGTCTGTTGGGAAATCACCGACAGCTTCCCAAATGTCAGCCTGCCAAAGAGCCGCTCGGCAGCATAGCCTTAATGTGAGCTGCTGCAGACTGCAGGACTGGGGGGCTCTGACCTCCCAGGTGGCTGTTGCCCCAGCTAGCTGCTGAACTACTGTGAAGATAAAAGCTTCATCTTAATGTCTCTTTTTCGACTCTGCTGAGAAAAGCCCATGCCAGATTTGTCCTCACTTCCCAGAATGGCTTCTGATTGCCAAAGATGCCAGGTGACCAAGAGGACGGCTGTGGTGCATTCCTAGGTGGCTCTGGTTGAATGGGGAGGAAAAGCAATGCCCAGAGGGAGAGCAAGAAGGGTTGGCAGAGGTCACATCTAGGTGCTTCCTCTGAGGCCCTTTTCAGGGGAGCACATAAACACCCACCTGGGGTGCAGTGGTGGTAACAGGATTGAAGCACATGCCTAGGCTTTGTGATGAGCACAGCCAGTTTGGGCACCTGAAAGTCTGGGATAACCAGAACCTCCTTGAAATCAGTGTGTTTATCTATGCTCGCGAGGGAAGAGTTACCCTTCAGAGACCCACCTTTCATCATTAGAGTATATGGTAGGTAAGCAAACCGAAAAGCACTGTGACAGCTTTGACCCCCTTCGCACACTGCTTGGCTTGGACGAGCTCATTGTTTTCCCCTCGCTGTCAGTAGGTGAAACGGAGGGTGCCAGGTGCCGATAGAAACAAGGCAGCAGAGAGGGAGAAGCAGAGGGAGTGAGCTCAAGTGTTTCTGCTTTGCCCTCTAACTCCTGGAACCTCTTTTGTGCTGGCAGCAAGCGGCGAGAGGACTGGGAGCGCTCCATCTTCGTGCGGTTGAAAGAGGGAGGCTACGGGCTGCGGGAGAACATCCTGTTCCACCTGTACGTCAGCACCTCGCCCTGCGGAGACGCGCGCCTGCACTCGCCATACGAGGTCACGGCTGGCCGTAAGCGCACAGCACTCCCCCGCCTTTGCCCCTGCCCTTCTACCGGTTTGCTGGGTCGCAGATCGGCCCTCTCTTGCTTTGCGTGCTCGCAGAAACGCTGGGCTGACAGCAAAGCGCTGCGGGGTGTGCGGCTGTCTGCCCAGCTGCTCCTTGCTCCCCTCTGCTAGGGGGAATCAGAGCTGGGCCAGGCACTGGGAGACCGCTTTGTGTCCCTGGGCTAGCAAATGCGTCCCAGGCATCCTGCGTTTCCTGATAGGGAATGCAGCCCCAGCAGTAGCTAAATGCCTTGGGAAGGATCTCTGTCATCAAAGAAATCCTTGAGGCCGCGGCCGTGGGCTGGGCGCTGGCTGAGGATGTACGGAGTTTCCTCAGGGTTCAGGCAGTGTGTACAGCTTGAACGGCTGTGTTTACACTAAAACCAAGGTGTCCAGGCTGCAGTGGCTGGAGTCTGCAGTGGAGCACTGAGATATGATATGATACAATATGTGATATGATATATATGGTATGATACAATGTGATATGGCACAGGAATGTAAGATTAATCACACAGCACACAGTGATGTAAGCTCCTCACAGGCAAATCCATCAGTTGGCCATTTCACTCCTAGCTCTTAGCTGTGCAAGTTAGTTATTAGGTGGTGTTCTCCCCAGACTGGCATCTTTTTGTCGTGTGTGAAGCTGCATCTTGCTGGGGCGAGAGAGCAGGATGCACCTATTCAGAAAGGGAAGACGCTTCCTTACCTGAGATGATTCCTGTGTTTGGTCAGTGGGGCTTATAAAATGAAGAAAAGCAAGTAAATGTTTAAAAGGCAAGCAGCAGATTTGCTGATGAATAACAAAATGATCTTTTTCAAAACAACATCAGAAATACAAAAGGAAGTACCTATGGATATAAAAAAAAAAATAATAGTGATTTTCAGTCTCCCACCTTATATCTGTTCCAAGAGGTAGCTTTAAAAAGGCCCTCATGTTTTCCAGCAGCAGCTTCCTGGGATACCCTTACTTGACATCAGAAATGGAAGCACCAAAACCCGTAATTATTTCTGAAATGCAGCCCATTCTCAAGAGCAGCTGAAGGGTGCCCAGGATGGCTTCCGCTCATTCATGCGTGGTGAAGCAGCACAGCTGGCAGCCAGCCCTGCCTATTGACATGCAGCTGAACCCAGCCCTGGAGGTCAGATGCTTGGATCATGGATTGCTTCAAAGGCACATCAATCTACCAGCCACTGAGGGAGTGCTGCTGTGGGCACCAGTAGGAAGATGAAACTATGTTTAAAAATGCATAATTGCACAACACCTGACACACAGCTAATGTGTAGGTGGTCACAAAAGCACTGCCCATGTTGGCTCCTGCATTGGTCACTGTCCCAGTGCAGAAGCTGGTGCATCAAGGATGCTGTGGTGTGCCCAAGGTTACACAAGGGTTCAGTAGCAGGGCTTGAAAGGGCACCACATCTGGTTCGTAAGCAGATTCTACTGCCTTTGTCCTGCGCTCCTAAAACCATTGAGCACCGTGTAAAAGCTAAAAAGCCCAAAGCTGCCCTTCAGGGAGACAAGCCTTGGAGCTCACACTATCCCAGAGACATGTGGGCAGATAGCTACTGTATCACGTTTATCATTTGGATGTCTGTCACTAAAGAAATAACCTTTCTTTCATCCAGTAATGACACGAAGCTCCAGATGAATGCTATTTAATTTCTTAAACAACAAAGCAGCCTCTCCTCGAGCTAGTGCAAGCCATCCAGTGTTGCTGATTACTCTCTAAAGATGCATTAACATTTCAAACCACTGCTGCTGCTCGGTGAGCTTTCTGGGTTTGCTAAGCAATGTGATAAGACTTTATCAATACAGGGAGGGAGTCAAATCCACTTCTCAAATCTCCTTCCAAAAATTTCCTATTATCCGCCATGTCTTCCTGGCACCCTCAGGGGGGCCTCGCATCTCCTCCTTATGAGATTTGTTGTGGTGAGAGAGGAGATCAGCTGCGGTGCACTTGAAACCCAGTTCACTTCTGGCTGGAACGTGCAGGGTACCAAGGCATCGGTACCTGTGAAAATCTGACCTTAGTGTGGTTCATGCGAGCAGCTGCAGTGCAGAGGAGGGGTCCAGAGAACTCACAGCCATGCAGGAAAATAAGAGAGACAAAGAGCTAAAATCTTGCTTTGCAATGATGCCGTTCTTGGATCAGAGATGAGCTGACTTCTTTGATCATACATCCTCAGCAAGCTCTAAAAGGGAGCTGGACCAGGTCTACTCTGACCATGGAGGCACTTTCTGACTTTTTTGGTGCCTGTAGATCAGGAGGCTGGAAGAGATTCTGAGAAATTGAATTGAAGCTTTGGGAGGGGCAGGTACAATCTAAGAAAGTAGGGAAGGAGGTTGAGGGAGAGGTGCAGAGGTGAGCGTAAGCAGGAGAGGAGATCATCCAGGATCAGTGGTGTTGCAGAAACAGGAGGATGGTAAATGCCAGAGGGGTTTCAAACAGATATGGGAGTTCTGATGAGTTTGTCCTGGCCCATTCTCTACCAAGATCATTTCCCAAGGTCACCCACAAGGCTGTAGCACAGGTAGCTGGTAAAGAGCAGCATGATCCCAGCGTCCTCACAACTCTCCACACACTCAGCTTCTGCCTCTGCTTCAGCTCAGTGTTGTAGGTCATGAATCTTGGGACAACATCTTCTGGTACCTTCTTGCTTTGTATCCATCTGAGCAAGGCTTGCCTGGATTTCTGACCTCTGCTGAGAGTCTCTTGAAGGTTCTGAGGAGATGATGTTTCCTCATTATAGCACACTTGTTCCGGCTGATGAGGTGGAGCCATGGGGGCAGCCAGCCCCCTAGTACTTGTTGCATATTTTACACCTTCTTCTGAATCTAGGGCAAACCACAGAATAATCAAGCCCTCGATTTGCTAAAGTGCCTTCCTAGGTAATTTAGGGCTTCTTGACTCCTTGGCTTTTTTTTCCAAGAATCTCTTGAAAAGGAAAATGAATCACTTTAAAAATTGAGCTAATAAATCCTCCAATTCCCCACTCCTCCTTCCCCAGCAGGATTTTACTTCATTGTCCATCTTTCTTCTAGAGATGTGCTCTCATTTTTTCCCTACATGGATTGCTGGAGACAAACAGAATCTGCCCCAGGGCTTGTCTCCATTCTTCTCCCCTGGGGTGCTTTTCTATCTCTTGCTAACATGCTGTATTGCCTTGTACCATTGACTCCTTGATAGCCCAGCTCCTGTTTTATCCCACGCTCCCTTTAGGTCTGAAACACACCATTGCATCTGCTCCACATGGGGTCTTCCTCCTGCTTGCCTATTAACCTACAGCTGTGCTGAAGCTCTCATGCACACATATTTGACAGAACTCTCATCTAAGCAGGAGCTGCTTTCAACCAGGTGAGCTGGATCATTGCCTTGACAGGTGATGTGATGGGGTGAAGGTGTCCACTGCAGCTTTCAGAGAGGCTGGGAAACTGAAGGGTACCCAGAAAGACAAGGTTGCACTCTACTGAAAGTGTGCTTTCAGTGCACAAACGTGTGCCTTCCCTCCTTGTGACTCCAGCTGCCAAATTCTACATCCCATTCTCTGCTAACCCCCAAATCTGTGTCTGCCTGGAAGCAACACCCCAGCTTGCACTAGAGAGTCAGCACTCTGTGTTCAGATGGGGCTGACCCAGATTACATCAGTATGTAACTCTTAGGCCAAAATCCTTGGAAGTCATATCCTGAGCACACTGGCTGGAGAGAACCAGATTCAAGCAGAGGCCATCTAAGGACCCTGTCTCCAAGGCATTGACACAAATCATATTCTGCAACTGTCAGGATACTTTCAACCCCAGAGCTCCGCATTCAGGGTCCTTCAGGCAAGTATCAAGATGGAATTACAGCGAGAACACTCATGGCAGCAGCTGGGCTAGAATCATTCCCAAAAGCTTTGGGTTTGGTGAACGTTATTGGCCATGCAAGAAGAAATCTCTGCCTTCCTTTTGTCAGTCCCATGGTTGATTTAAGTGGACAAACTCTGTTTGTGTGAGTAGATGATCGAGGGGGGAAAAGAACCGTCTAAATAGCTCTGTGATCTGAAAATAATTTAGATACCTTTAACTACAAGAAAATGCAGATCCTAAGAAATTGCTATACTGCCCCAGTTACAAAACTGGAGGGTAAGCACAGGTCACCCTGGGGCTGGGCTGCTGCTGTCTGTCTCACTGTGCAGGAGCTGCAGGAATTGCTTTGCTCTGGTGCAGCTCTGCTGCAGCTTGGGAAACCAGAGTGGGAATTCGTAGCTATTCAGTGCATGGAGCAGCTTCCGTCTAGGCTGTAAAGTTGATTTTATGCTGATGAATGGCCCATCTGTGGAACTGGGATGAAGGTGCATTATTTTCCTATTTTTCATATGACTGAGCAGAACAATACCTTGGGGGATCTCAGCACAAAATTATCATAGAGAGCCATGCCCAGAAGTAAGGGGAAGGGAAAGCAATGCACCTAGCACTGTGGGCTGCAGCGCTGAGCGCTGCCTCGGGAGAAATAATCCTAGCACTGGGTGAGTTATTGTGGTCAGTCCAGATTGCTTTGTTATGTAAAGGATACTGCAGAAATTGCAGACACAGCATGAGGCTGTTGGATTACTGCAGGGGCCGGGGAACTGGTTATTAAAGAAGGTGAGGGGAAATTGTCCTTTCACTTCATTAAGATCAGGCTGGAATGGATCCAGAAGGTGCGAGCACAGCACCCTTTGTCAGCCTCCTTTGAGATCAAGCCCTGTTGAAGCAATGGCTCCTTCCTGCTTGTGCCACTGGCACAGCCTCAATTTAGCAAACACAGAGGAGAGGCAAAGACTTGCTGCTGTTAACTGGAAGCTGGCTTCCCAGGGAGCTTGTGTCCCTGCTCAGAACTGCTAGCAGCCACCCAGTTTATGTGTCACTCAGTCCTCTCAGGGTGCTGAAATGCTGCTTCAGAGTGTGGCTGCTTTCACTCAACTCAACAGGGAAGGCATGGCATGGGAGGCCAGGCTGGGTGAGGCCATGGGCAGCTGAGTCTAGTGAAGAGGTGTCCCTGTCCATGGTGGGGATGTTGGAGGAGTCAAGCTCTGAGGTCTCTTCCAACCTGAGCCATTCTGGGATTCCTTCCATGCCTATTTCAGAGGGAGCTTTTCCATTCAAAGCTGCTTAGACTCAGAGAAACTGAAGCTGCATTCCCCAAGCCGTAGATCAGGGCTCCAGTGGATTTGCTTTCAGCTGAGCTGAGCAGCTCCCTTTCTTCCATCACTGCTTCAGAACTTTGTCAGAACTGATACATCCCGAGAAAACTCTTAGGCTTTGACAGTGCATTCAACATGTCCCAGTTTCCTTTCCTTGTGATCTTCTTGGCTGCTTTTGCCTGTTTGGGTTTTGTTGTTTCAGGAAGGAGTTTTAAAGTAGAAAATCAGATTTTTGAGAAGGATGTGTCAGCACAGTGTCTATCTGGGAAAAGGGAAAAAAAATAGGGATTGCTCAAAGCCAGCATTGGCCACAACTATGAAAAGCTTTCATGTAAAGCAAAATGTGGTTTTTAGGATTCAGGAAAATAGGTTTCCACAGCTATAATCAGATCCTAATTTTAACAGAATGCTTTCATTGCCAGAGGGAATTGCACTGTATTTATTGATTCTGCTTTGTTATGAATTTTGCTGCTTTGTAAAACACTGCGTTTGGGCACCGTGTTCAGATGTGATAAAAAGGCTGCATTAATCAGCAAAAGGCCATGGCTGAGAAGCTTTCAGCATAGTAGTAGAAAATTCCACCAAGAAAAGCTGTTTGTCCCTGAATTTCTCCAGCCCAAGGAATAATGATGTCTGAGGTTCTCCAAGGTTCTCTTCAGGAGGTTCAAAGAGACTCCATGTTTCTAGACACAGCTGCCTCAGTTCCACCTCCAACATACCATACTCTGTTGGAGTTAGTATCTAATCACAGCATGTATTTTGGGTGGGACTGATCAAAACTCAGCTGGGAAAAATCCCTCTGGGCAAAAACTGCATTCAGTCAGATCTAATTTAGTTTCATTTACCCTTTCACCAAGTGGAGTCACGGGTAGAGCTCATAAGCAGAATTGCCAGGCAGCTCCAGGTCCAGTTAAGATCTCTGGGGGATTTTTGAGAGCCCTTAGACCTCTGGGGAGTTTCTTACCATCTTACGAAGAGAGAAATCCAAAGGCAGTTGTGTAAGAATGACAAAAACTTCAGTCCTAGCCTTGACTCTGCTGGTACTTCCCTAGCTAGCCTTGAGCAGCTCCCCTTACTCTGGCCATTCTATTTCCCTTCCTGTACAACAGCAAAGAGAGGTCACAACTGTCACCACCTTGAGGAAGAGTAGCTAATGGTCAGAGTAGGGTATCAAACTGGCAAACACTCTGTATTCCCAGCACCATTCCATCATCACCCAGAATAATGCAGTCACTGCAATCTCCAGGTTTTCAAGGCGACAGGGAACCATTTCCTGATGCTCTAGTCTGAAATTCTTCAGCCAAGCACTGCAGCACTGCTCTTGGTATCTTCTCCAGCTCCAGAAGCTGAGGCTGAGCTAGAGTACGTCTGGAGATACAGCAGGACCACAGCCTCCCCAGGGGCTGAGTCTCTGTCAATATTATTGACATATTCCTGTTGTTTCTGACCCACAGGGTTCATTTTCTGGTTTTGTGTTTTGCTGACTTCTTTCACAACATTTTTTTAAAATCACTCTTGAAGATTTCCATTTCCCAACCACACAACAAAAACTAAGTCCCAGAGCCACATGAATAACAGTATGGTTTGTTGATAAGAAAGGGTTCTGATGAATAACACATTGCCTTTGTGTTTGTGTAAACCTTCTGGTTTAAACACGGCAAAGGAGAGAATTAGCACCAAGTGGGCAGTGGGCTCATGCTAACCATTTCTTCACACAATGTATATTTACAAGATTAATCTCTTTAAGAAGGGAGGGTAGGGGGGAGAAGGAAGCAGCCATGATGCTGCTTAGCTTAGGACAACTGCTCTCTTGCTGCAGGGGCATCTTGCTCTCCACACACAGCCTCCAGCCACTGCCCTGCCTTTGCTCAGCTGCTGACCTGGGTGCCAGCAGCAGCTTCCCACACTGTCAAAGGTGAGCTGACAGTTTCTGGAGACCAGCTAATGTGACTCTGTGACTGGTGGCAAGGCCTGTAAAGGCTTCAGGGGCAGAAGTTTTCTCCATCTTGGAGTGCACAGTGCAAGCACGGCCCTTTGCCAGGTCTCAAGACTACTGTGTGGGAGCAGATGCCCTTCCCAAGCAGCAGATATTAGGAGAAGCTAGCAATTAAAAGTAATAATCTTGAAGTGTTTGAGTTGTGCTTTCCTCGATTGCCACATGCAGAGTCCTAATTCACTGGTGGATGTAGTGCTTCTGGCTTCAGCGTCCTGAGGTACTGCTGCTCCAGAGCAGGCTGGGGGCTGCAGCTGGCATTCCTAGGTGGCATGAGGGGTGCCCCG
Organism: Semnornis frantzii; assembly: GCA_013399775.1. Taxonomy (NCBI): domain Eukaryota; kingdom Metazoa; phylum Chordata; class Aves; order Piciformes; family Ramphastidae; genus Semnornis; species Semnornis frantzii. The sequence goes on along the minus strand of VWYK01083994.1, from coordinate 49,675 downwards.
CTGCCTGCCCCAGTGCTGCTCATTGGTACTTGTGACTCTTGGTGGCAATGGTGCATAACTTTGTTGCCAATAAATTGTTGCAGAGAGAATTTCACCTGGTTAGATTTTGATCCCAGAAGTTCCTCGAAACCAGACATTAGAGAAAGCCCGTTCACAACATAGGAATTTGGATCTATTTCTCAGGGTTGGTTTGGGTTTGTTTGGTTTTTTGCTTGTTTTTATGTTTCGGGGTGGTTTTTTTTATATATATTTATTTTATTTTTTGTCCCAAGGGATTAAAGCTTGCTGAGGGTTTACTTAAAAGCTAATCCAATGGCAAAATGGATTTCATGTGTCAGTGCCATTCTTTACTCTGGCAGTTGGTTTCATGCAGGCACTTCCTAGGATGAGCATTTAACATTTCAGATTATTCTACAAAAACAATGTAAAATCTTTGTAAAACTGCCATGCTATCTGGACAGAGGAAATTCTGTCCTCAGTGATGATATCTGGGGGGCATTTTGGTGGGCCTAGATGAAGAGTTTCCATTAAAATACTCGGTCAGGAGTTCTGCTGTGCTGCGGTACCATTCTCACACCCTTCTGCAGTTCTGTCTCTAACTGCACAGCTCACACCAAAAATCATCCTTTAATGCATGTCTGTTTTAAACAACCAAGAACAAATAGTGCAGCCATTTCCTTTCTATTCCTTTGGACTCAGACTTGAAATTCTTCCTAGCACTGATTCTTTTTAGGAGAGATGGATTAAATGCCACATATTTATGAGCTATGAAAGTGCAAAATGCCTTTGCTTTCACACCTTGCCTGTGCATCACTTGGAACTATTGGCAGATGAAAAAAATATGGAAGAAACAGAAAGATTCTAAAGATTGTTTGAAGAGTAATGATGAAGAAGAAGAAAAATATGCTGAAGGTAACATCTTTCATCAGGTCATGGTAGAACTGATTGCTATCTAAAGCTAGGGTTTCAGCCAGGAAGGATGCAGGAAAGAGGCAACAGTTAAAGAAGTTGAGTTCCAAATGTTCATTTCAGTTCCACAAGGTGCAGGTGTTGCAGGCTGTGTGACATTCTCAGATAAAATAGCTACTCAGTATTTGTATATAGGGCTTAATAACAGGGCTGGGCTGCATTCTGCCAGAACCTGGTAGGTGCTGCATGGCTCTGGCAATGAGCAGGTCTCCTCTGGAGCTGCATTCAGATGCAGTAGGGCTCCTGGTTTATATTTTAAAGGCTTGTTTTAACTTCAAGGAATTAACCTCAGTGCGCTTTTAACCCATGCAGGCCTGCTGCTTGTCTTTCCTCTCAGAAGGATGCATCCTGTACTCACCCCCCAAGGTCCACAGACCATCAAACCTGCCTAGCCTTCCTTGTTATGAGTTCAGCCCTCAGAAGCTATGATTCAGCTTTGAACCTTGTGAGGGCATCTATTCTTTTGTCCCTAAATTTGATCTTCATTCAGAATATCCATAAAGTTCTGTGCTGTCAGAAGCTGACCTGTTGCATTTTACCCTCTCTCGCTGCTGGTCACTAAAGGCCAGCAGAGACTTCTCTGCCCAGCCATCCTGCCCAGCAAAGCACACAGCACTCTGTGTGCCCTGGTGCTGACTCTCAGCAGCAGCAATATTGCACATTTATTCTGTGCCTGCTTGAGCAAAGTGTATCTCTGAGAAGCAGCAAAACACAAAGGCAGGCAGATGTTAACACTTCTCCTCCCAGCCCTTTGTTTCAGGCTCCTCTAAGGAGGCTTTATAAACTCTGTCGATGAGTGAAGAGTCCAGCAGTGAAAAAATGCAGGATAGGCTGTTTTATTCCTTCCTTCATGAGGAGAGAGCTGCCTCCACTGAAGCAGGGAAATAGAAAATGAACCTCTGAGGCAGTCATGCAAAATTTCAGACACAGCCTTACTTGTGTGATTCTGTTTAATCACCATCCATTTCCTCTTCACTCTTCAGCTAAATAATAAATATGGAGTGGCTTTTTTGGTTACCGCTTGAGCCAGAACTGGTCCTGGGGAAAATATGAAAATAGGAGGTGAGCCTTGAAATCAGTGGGTTTCACTGATTTTAAATACAGGGCACCTGTGTAAATTCCTAATCCAATAATTAATAATCCAATGCCTTTTATCCCTGGAACTCTCAGGAGTAATTTCCAATTCTGAGTATAGCACACATCATAAATCCACTCCAAATGGTTTTTAAATTTGTCCTTTCCAATTCGGATTTGAATTGACATTTTGTTCTGGTTGAAGTGACATCCTCAGACATCTCCCCTGCAATTAGCTGAGATTAAGCAGCTGGAGAACAAGCACAGCGAAGATCGGAAATGCTCACAGTCACTGATGCTTTGATCATACTGAAGAGCAGAACAGCAGTAGGCTGTAGTTTGTGACTTTAAGTTGCATAAATAAATATATTTGTGAGACTACTTTAAAATGATGTGTGGCAGGCTGTACCAGCAAGGGGACTGCATCTTCTGCTGGCGAGCAGCAGAAGTCCTCGAGTCTATCTGCAGCTTCAGTGCAAAACAGGGAGCCTCAGATACCTGCCTGTGCTAATTCATGGCGTGCTACAAAAGAGGTCCCTGTGCCCCAGATGTGGGCCTGGGCTTATTTAATCATTGCCACTCTGAGGGTACTCAGAGCTTCGGGTTATTAGCATTTTATATAGACACTGCAGACCAATGTTCTGGCTGTGCCCATGGAGCAGCCTGTGCTGGGCAGTACAGCATGGGATTTTAGTCAACTGTAGCTGTTGAGTTTAATAGCAGTTGAGCAGCTAAAATCCCTTATCAGAGCTGTGGAAGTGCATCCCAGGGTGAGCATGGACTGGCCACAGCTGCCTGAATCCTATCAGCGACTGCTGCCTGCTTGGCTGCGCCCTGGGCACAACGCGGGCAGAGAGCCAAGCTTGACAGGTGGGCAGAGTTGCCATGATGCTGCAAACTCAGGTGCCCTGTGCACTTGCACACTTCCTAAATGCTTTGGGAAGCTTCAGGGTGCAGCTTCTGGTACTCACAGGCCAGGGCCGGGATGTTACAACAACTGTGCATGGAGTCCTTTGGTCTTGGTGCTGCCTTCAGGCCTGAGGGAAACTGAGAGGATCAAGGGGACAATTAGAAACCTAAACAAGCAGACACCCCCCACTTAGATTCACCAAAATGTGTCACATCATTCCCCTGCCCCCCCGCCCCCCCCAGTTGTTGACCTGTGCTTTAAATTCCCCAACTGCTCAGCAGTGCAGTTGCTGCTTTTTCTTCCCCTGAGCTGGCTCCTTATCTCTGTCAGCACATTGTGGGATGCTTTGCCCCTCACCAGATAATATGTATACGGTGAAATCAAAGTCCCCTTAGTGCTGGGCTTCTCATCCTGTGCAGTCCCCTCCTGGTTACACATCCCTTTGCACCCATGCAAAATGTAGGTACAGCTCGTGGTGAACTGCCTCAGGATTAGTCATCTAGGAGAGCAGTGCACCCTCAGAGCAGGTCAAAACAGGAGCTTAGAGAGCCAGAGGAATGTAGAGAGGGATGGGAAATAGGGGGAAAAAGGTGCAGCAAGAGGAAATATGCTGGACGGGGTAGCGGGGAAGAGAGATGGAGAAATAAACACTAAAATTTCACTTTGTCCTGGGGGATTTCCAGCAGGTGGACTCCCATGGTAGATCTTCATTGAAAGGATAACATATGGTTTTCATTCACAGTTCTTGAGCTGTATCTTTTAATGAATTTGCAAAAGGAGGAAGCATCATTATCTTCATTATACCTGCAGGAATGCTGAGCAGAAGAGAACTGATTTGTTTAAAGGCAAACTTTCTACCAGTCAAAAAGCAACAGTCTCTTGAGATGCTCTTCACTGCTTCCCTGGCAGAGGTCTGTCTCTGCTGTGCCATCAGTCCTCAATGTGAGCAGACCAAGGCAAAGTGATTTTGCTGTCCATTTCTTGCTGTTGCTCAGTAAGATGTTTGCCAAGCAGAAGTGATTACTGTCTCCTTTTGTCGTCCAAATTTCATGGTACCTTCCTCACTGCTGTCGTTTAATAATGGAAATGCTACTTGCCACTGAAGTTTTCAGAAGCCCAAGTCTCCCTGCAAAGTCCCAAGGAAACTATGGGCCAATTCCCAGCTAGATAATCCTCTGAACAATACTGCAGGAGATATCCCAGACAAGAGGGACACACGCATGGGCAGCAGTTTGAGGGGTGAGGGATCTGAGGCATTTTTACTCACGTTTTTGTCCATTGGCTCTTTCCAGATCCTCTCAGAACTGAAGTTTGAGAAGCCACAATGCTACCGGTCTGGTGGTTACTGGAGTGTCTCAGTCCATGAGCTGGACACCAGGACTCCTCACATCCCCCACTGGAATGCCACTGCTGGTGCAGGTGGCATTGGGACACCCACTGTCCCCCAGGCTCTGTTCCTGAAGCAGTACAAAGAAACCCTGCAGTGTCTGCAAATATTTTGGATACGATGGAGCCTCATTTGGGTGGGAACTGGCTCCAACCATGGCCAGTCAGTCCAACTGACACCTGGCCCTGCCCACTGCTGGCATACAGACATCCAGCTTACATTTTCAAAAAGCAGGAAGGAAGAGAGGGGATGGTGGGGCCTCAGCCACCCATCTGCTGGCAGGTCACAGCTGACTCAGGTCTACAGCTCTTTGCTACTTTCACTAATCCCAGAGGGCTGAAGCCATTTGTTTTCCCTTTCCCTTTTCATAAACCTTCCTTTGGCAGCAGCCAAAGTCAATCAGTTGCTTCCACCAGAGCCTTCAGCACAGGAGTTCTCACTGCTGTGAGGGCCCAGTCATGCTAGCAGCACAGACTTTGCTCCACTCCACTGCTTTCTAAGCTGTAGCCTCGTCTAATTTTGCATCCAATTTAAAGACCCTCCACAGGTGGCTCCGTAAATGCAAGCTTTGGCTGCCTGCACAGCCTCTCGGCTTCTTTCCGAAAGCGTCTAATCGTTGCCCTTCTTTTGTTTGCTTTGCCCAGTGAACAGCAGCAAGCAGGTCGTGAGGAAATACCGTGGGCACCTGCGCACCAAGATCGAGTCTGGAGAGGGAACCATCCCGGTGCGGTGCCACAATGCGACGCAGACGTGGGATGGCGTGCTGCTGGGAGAGCAGCTCATCACCATGTCCTGCACCGACAAGATTGCCAGGTACCCCTGTGTGTGCACAGCAAATGCTCTGCTCTTTGTGGGAGTCAAGCTCAATGCCACCGAGGACCATGCCTGCTGGTGGGGAATAACTGGCAGATGCTGACAAACCCTGCAGAACAAAGCCTGTCATTCTAGCAAAAGGGACCAAGCAAAGAGGATGGAATGTAAATAGGACATGGCCCCAAATTCTCCATGGGTCATTAGTTGCTTTTTACAGTGTGACAAAAATATAAACTCTCTTTGCAGTGTTTTTGCCAATAGAATTTCAGTGTGCAAATAAAATACCTGCACTCTGCTCTTACTGGGTCATTTAGCCCAAAACTTGCAAGCCAACCATCATGTAGATGAACTTAGCTCATCTGCACCCTGTTGGGTGAAGTGCCCTAAATGCTGCTAGGAATAGTTCTACTCTTTTGAATGTCTCAGTCTCATAGAATCCCAGAACGACTCAGGTTGGAAGGGACCTCAGAGCTCATCTACTTCAACCTTGCTGCCATGGGCAGGGACACCTCTCAGCTAGACTCCTTGAAAACATCACTGCAGAACTCTCATGGCACAGCTCCCCTCTGTGGCTTTCTGCTCTGCCCTGTAAATACAGCATATCTTTATGGAGAATAATTGCTGCCTAGTGCATATTTCATCATTATACCGTGGTGGTACATGAAATGGACCACGTTCAGCACTCTCAGTTTAGGCTGTTAACTAATATCAACTGATGGTTAGCACCCACTGCAAACAAGTGCTGTGTGTTTGGGTTCATACATATTAGACTGAGAGTGTGTATCTGTACATCTTTGACAGTATTAATTGCAGTGTTGTGTCAACTACTGCAAGTTTTAGTCTTTATTTGCATGGCGACTCAAATGGACACAGAATTTTTCCAGACTGTGATGGTTTGGGAGTTCCCTGCTCCCCCACACTTTGTAAAATGACCCAGACTAGGCTCAGCCAGCTGGAAGTTAAGGACTGAAGCTCTATTTACAGCCTAGCACAATGTACAAGCAGAGATATACACTATAGACAGAAATATACAAGGTAAAGGTAATACAGAAACACAACTCCCCTCCCAGAAATCAGAGACCCCAGGAGGGGCTCCCAACCACCCTTCCACCTTCTCCCCACCCCTATACCTTATCCCAGGGTTTGCCTTACACGCAAGGTGAGTTTGGAGGATGGGCCAGGGGGGTTAGAAGGAAAGTGGTTAGTGAGGTTACTCAGCAGAGAGGAGAAGCCAGAAGCTGCTAGACAGCCCAAGAGACAACTGTCTTATCTGTGTTTACGTCCTTAGTTTTATCTATCTCAGCAAGCCTACAAATGAAGTAGACATCACCATTTTTTCCTTTTCACAGCCTATAGTATAATTTTCTTTATTAAAATATTCCAATTAGCCTCAAACCAGCACACAGACAAAATACATACATACATATATATATATATATATATATATATATATAATCAGCAGTCATTGTTCCCTGCTTTGAACAGCCTCTCACAGTAAGGTCAGTTTAAAAAGACGCTGAAAACAGGAGAGGAAATAGCAACACTCGAAGAAATGGCAGCAGTCCTGTTGCACTACAAATGCTTCAAAAGTTTGGAAACTTGGTCAGGTTTGGACTCCTTGGTCAAGTAAGAGCTTTGGTAGAAGGGAAATGGTCAAACAACTGCTGAGTTAGCACATAAAGAGAAAAAGCCAAGCAAGCACAGAGTTTAGGAATTAACAGAGGGAGAGGGAGTGGTGATTCCTAATAAGGGGAAGGATACAATGGGAAGTTGTCATAGACGTGGTTATTAGTGGCTCTCATAACCAGAGGAATAGAAACAGAGTGAAGAGTCCAAAGAGATATTTTGATGAGATTTCAGGTTTCTGAAGTAGAGAAGATGGAGCTGAATGTCCAAAAAAGCCCCAAACTCTTTCACAAGGGAAGCTGGCTAAGATAAGCGGAGACCAGAGAGTGCTGCAGGCACCGCTGTGGCATGTACAGCGGTGAAGGGTCTGAAAGCTTTTGGAGAGAAACCCCAGGGCTCTCAAGAGGTGTTCACAACCCTGCCTGCACTTGGAGGTCACGCCTGGCTGGCTCGTGGCCACGCTCTGAGACCTGGTTCTGCAGTTTTAGTTCCTCTAGACCTCCACCAGCATATATCTGCGGCATGGCTTCACCTAGGTTCATAAAGCCTGGTCTGGGAATTGCTGTGCTAGTCTAAATAAAACACCAATAATGCAGAAAATGCTAAAAAAAATCTCGTGTGGCAAACAACAAACAGTATCCTGAGGGCTGGCCATCAGTGACAACACTGCTGGAGAGTTTTAGCTGCTATGAATGTTGTGCAGAGCTTGGCAAAGACTGATGAGGAGAGGCTCGGATACGTGACCGTCAGCCAGCTCCATCCCACATGTCAGCTGACCACATTAAATACAATCTATGATCAATTTTTATCCTCACCTGTGAGGGGGGGGAGATCAAAGATTTCTTTAGCTGACCTTTGTTTCAGCACATACAGAGCCATTTTCTGCCTTCCTTCCCTCTGCCCATAGAAACTACAGGCAGCAGAGGAGTTCAGTGAACAAGGAGAGTGCTGGGGGGAAGCTCTTTCTCCTCTCCTGCCCTCACTGAAGAGACCATTGGGGGGGGCTCTGTGCCACACTTCAGACCCCAAGCATTTGCTGTACCACACAGACAGTTGACTCTTTAAATGTCTGCAGGATGCAGGAATCTGACTGTGTATCATTGGGATCTGTCTTGCAATCAGGAAAAAAGAAGCTAAATTTCATGTTTGAATGAGCAAGATTTGACAAAAATTGTATGTCATTGCTTGTAAAATCACCTGAGGAGCACTGGGCCATCAGAGAATGTTTGCTCTCAAGAACCTAGCCAGTAGCTACTGCAATAGGCAGCAATCTGCATTCTCTGTAGAGGACACTGCTGTCGGAACATCAAAGACTCAGGAAAGGGAATAATACTCTGTAAATCATGCATCTAACATGCATGTGTTCTTCCTTGCTCACTGGATAGCCATAAGCAGAGAGTGGGTTAACCAAATTTATTTGTTATTCAAAGGCATTTAGCAGTTCCTATTGCTGTCACTAGAAGTTTGGGAGAATTCGATGCTGGGTACGCAGTAGTTGGGCTCTGTGGCTTGGCCGAGACCAGAAGATCTGCAGCCTGCTAACCTATCTGTCCCTCACTGGATTACAGCACAAACAGTCCTGACATGCAGTTATCTGGCTCAGACAGGGCACAAGGAGGTGACTCCATTATAAGGAAGGTCAGGCTGGATTTTAGTGGTTCCTTCTGGTTTTAAAACTCTATGCATTTGTATGTGCAAATTGAAAGCTTGTGCTCTGTGAATCCCCAGGTAAGCCACCCAAAGAGAGCCTGGGCTGCTCCACTCACAGCTCCTCTGGCTCCCACACTGCAGCTGAGGTGAGGTCAACCTCTTGGTGCCACAGATGTTATACTTAAACTCCATTACTTCCACCCAAAGTTCATTAGTTACCCTGAAACCAAGTATTTCAATTTTCATTTTCCTCTGCAGCCTACACTGTATACACTTGTGAAAAAGCAGAAATAGCACCAGCAAAATAATGCTGAAAATGTCTGCTGTTGGGGATAGGTTTGTGACATTCAGTGCTTGTTTAGGCTAATCATAACCAGTATTAAGACTTTTATTTCAGCACCCCACACCTCAAATCCTGCTCCACTCACTCCAAGAAGGACCCTGAGGGGCTGGAGCAGGTCCAGAGAAGGGCAAGAAAGCTGGGGAAGGGTCTGGAGATCAGGGCTGGGGAGGAGGGAGCTGGGGGTGCTCAATCTGAAGAAGAGGAGGCTGAGGGCAGAGCTCATTGCTCTCTACAGCTCCCTGAGAGGAGGATGCAGTGAGGTAGGGCTTGGGCTTTGCTCCCTAGTCTCAGGTGATAGAACAAGAAGAAATGGTCTGAAATTGTGCCAGGGGAGGGTTAGGTTGGAGATAAGAAAAAATGTCTTTGCTGCAGGAGTGGTCAGGGACTGGCACAGGCTGCCCAGGGAGGTGGTGAAGTCGCCATCTCTGGAGGCGTTCAAGATACCTGTGACCATGGCACTTGGGGACAGGGTTTAATGGCCATGGTGGGGTTGGGTCGGTGGTTGGACTGTATGGGCTTGGAGGGCTTTTCCATCTGGAACAATTCTGACTCTTCTGTGCACTTACTTTGGAGAGATGCCAGTTTTTTTGGCATCAAACATGCATCTCCACACTTTCATGGTGTTAGAGACACTTTAAATGCATGAGCTGTGGCACTTGTCCTCTTTCAGAAGCCCCCTTGCAGGGTGCAGGCTTGGGATTTGCAGGGTGCAGTGTGCAGGATTTGGAGGGGAAAATCCTCACAACCACTGTCTTTATACATCAAATAAAAGCCAGAATTTAGTGTTTATTTTGTGAGCTTTGGCCTCAGAATTGTTTTCTTACTGCTGCTTCTCAAAAGGTCACCTTCACGAGGCTGTGTATTTTCTTGCTACCAGGTTAGCGGTCACCCACTTCCTTGTACTTCACAAAAACAGTGACACGGAGCCCAGAGGTTAAGTAAGACCTCGAACATGAGAATTATGCCTCACCTGCAAAATAACACAAACAGTGACAAAGGCTCTCCAGACTCTGCCCTACAGCACTGACTGTTTATTCTTGTCCTGTGGCTAAAGTCTGTGGATTATTTGGGCTCCGGAGCTAGAGAACAGGAAGGAATCTTTACTGAGGATGTGGTCAGGGTATTGCAAGGTAAGGTATGTAGGTAGTCTTAAACTGCTGTTGCAGGATGTAGCAGTGGGAGTCTGAAGCAGCATTTTACAAACTGAGTTGAGCACCTGGAGGTATATTTAAATGTAGCATATAAAAATGCAAGACTGAAAGTCGGTGTTGGAAATGGCCCTTCTTAGAGATGTCCTAGTGTTAGCCTGGCCACCAGACCCTTGTTAACAGAAGGCTGAGCTTGACAAGGTAGCGCTTAGGAAAAGCTACTTCAGAGACTGCATATTAATGTAAATGAAAATCAATTAACACAGCCAGATCTTCAATTAGAGATGATTTGTGCACTTGATTTGTAATTCTCTCTCTTAACCCCTTTCTGTGTGACTGAGATTCTGGTTTTAATCTTGCACCACAAAGTATGTTCCAGAAAACATCTATAAACCACCTACTGTTAAAATAGTGATCAAAAACTAATGCACTGGTTCCAGTTTCCAAACCAATAATAGCTAAATGGTCATATAAATAGGATCACTGCAGGTGTGCTGTTGAGCACAGGCCACCATGAATAATAATCTTTGCTGTGTGAAGCATGGTTGGGAATGCTGGGGGTAGAAGCTGTGGTGCAGGAGGTTAACAGCATGCCAGGTGGGTAAGAGTTAGGGCTCCTAACCACAACCCAAAAAGCAACCTCTCTTGTCAAAGGTCATAGCAAAATAAGCTTTGGAAATCAGCAGCAATGCTTTCTAATGGGTGAAGTTTTCGGAGGCACCAATGAGACCCTGAGCATCACTAAGCTTCAGTGGCAGGTGGAGAAAGGTCACCAGGCTGCTCGGAAGCCCTGTGTGGATTTCTCACATCTCAGTCTGGAAGGGGCCAGAGGGCAGGAGTGTGTCAGCATTTGGCTGTCCATAGGGCGCTGTGCAAACGCACGCTGGGAGCACTCAGCAGAGGGGCTCCAGGTGCCACACCACATCTCAGCAAAGGCTGAGGAGCCCTGTGCAGACCTGCAGGAGGCCACAGCCCTTTGCACCCCTGCGGGTTTACCCTAAGCCCCTTTGTCAGTCTTTTTGTCACTGATACATCCATGGGAGAGGCCACAGCCAGCTTGCATGGTGAGAGGGTGCTGCACCCTGCAGCTGTGGAGGTTCTGATGTGCTTATGACTTGAGCACACATTGCCCTGCACATCTTGCTGATAGTCCCAGGCTTCCAGGACATGGGAGCTGTGTAGGGATGCAGAGAGGCTGAGTCCCAGTATGCCCTGCATCCAGGGCCCAAGGAGCACAGCATCTAATTAAAGAGAGGCTGCTGCTCCAGGATGCCTTCCAGTTGGTCACTGGCATTTCTGTGATTGACAAACAGGCACCGATCTGTTTATTCAAGGATTATCTATATTGAAAGCTGGGTGCAGGATTTGCTCTTTGTAAACAGTGCAGCAATATCTGCTGTTTGAACAAAAGGAAGGGTATACTTTCCTTCCATTTAAAGCACCAAAAGCTCCCACATTTCGGTGAAAAGGGGAGACATTTGAGTTTATTGATCTCACTTGCTGAAGATTTTAGTTTTTAAAAATAAGATCTGTGAGTAAGGGAGCAGTGGGTTGATTTTTCACTTTATTGGGAGGGTTATTACAAAACACACCACGTTGAAGTTATCAGAGAAGCGTGTGCCCTTGAAAACAGCCCTTAAAATCCCCCACAATTAGGGGAACTCAGAGTGATCCAGCACATTTCCTCATTGCAAGAGAAGTCACTTTGATAGATTGAAGATCCAAAATGTAACACTGCATTGCTCCAAATAATAATTTTATTTTGAAGAGCCACATTTGAAGAGAGCACTTGGTTACAGATGGGAACACAGCTACTTTCACCAGCCGAAATTAGGCTACAGAGAAATAGCTCCTTCAGAGACAAGCAGCCCTATTGATGGTCTCACTGCTGCGCAGCAGAACTTCTCCTGTCAGCTGCCTACGAATAGTCCTGGGGATGTTGAGGCGACCAAGGACCCAACCAGTCACATGTGGAGCAGGAGTGAACAGTGGAGAGAATGAGAGAGCTCCCCTTGAATATTTTTAGTTAAATCTGTTGTTTATGCAAAATGCTGAGCTGGCTGCCCTCCAGGGTGGCTGTAGCAGAAAGTTTCCCCCACCAGCGATGTGGTTTTGCTGTGCTCTGAGGGGCAGGAGTGGCAGCGCAAGGCTCTTGAACTGGCCGGTTCAGGAGCTGGTCTCTTTCCCTAGGACTTGTGCTGGTTTAGTGGGACTTGGGGCTGCTTTCCAGAAAGGAACTACTGGGCAAACACTTTGCCAAAGCTGGGCTAGGCTTGAAAGCAAAGCTCCTTCTCTGCTTTCTCATCCCTCTTCTCTAAATGGATCTTGCTAAAACTGTGGTCTGTCAAGCTGGGAAGTGGCCAGCACACAGGCGGCAGTGCCATCAGCCTCCTCCCTTTCCCCTGCCACAGTGGGCATCAGCCTTGCCATTGCTCAAGAGGGCCCAGCAAGCAGTCCCCACCAAATATTGCTTTCTGAGTGCCAGCATCTTCACCATTTGTCCTGCCTCTCTGTCCTAGGATGCTGTCTTCTTCTGGGATCACCACCTGCTACCTGTTGGGCACAGCTTGCTCTCATGCCCTGTATTCTTTGTTATATTTCTGCTCCCTTGTTTTTTCACTGTCCCCTCCACCCAACTTGTCTTGGATTTTCTTACACCTCGAAGTCAAAACCTATCAGAGGTGATAGAGGAGTTTCATTGCCCCCTACATTTGCCTGGCTCTTCTCTTGGAACGGGAGAATGGTGTTGCCTTGAGGAGCAACTGCTGCATTCAGGCTCTGTGGACTCCAGTTCTGCCTCACACAACACAGCAAACTTCATCACATTATAGTGCCTTTCTGCTTTGGTTCCTCAGGGTGTACAGAAATGGAGGTTTCCCTCACAGCAGCAGTGTGAGAATTAGTTAATGTTTATTAAGTGCTTTTTATAGATAGGAGGTGACCTGGTCATGTTTGTCCTATGATTTCCAATAGTGTAATTCCACTGACAGCCTCTTTGAACAGCAGGATGTACATGTTCAGAGTGAGGCAGAGAAACCTCTTTAAAGAAAAGTTCCTTGCAAATAATTTAGGTTAGGTAATTATTATTACTTTGTCACACAATCCCATATTTTGGTGGATAAAGCTCAGCTGATTGCTCGAGAGGTGCAGTACTGCTCCAACTGCAGCTCTGCTGAACATATGTTGCTTTTCTTTCAGCTGCTTTTTCCTCTCCTTCAAACAAGGGTTTTTAGAGGAGACGTCAAACATTGAAACACCACTGATGGCTTACAAGCTTCATGTGGACAAAGATACCACTGCCTAATGTTTTTAACTCCCCTCAGAAGCTGGCTGGTGAAAGTAGCTGTGGTCCCATCTGTAACCAAGTGCTCTCTTCAAATGTGTGTGGTCCTGTTAGCTGAGCTGCACACCAGTTCTGAAGCTTGCCCTGTTAATTCCATGTCAGGATAAGAGGGGTAGTGGGAGAGGCAGCTTAGCTCTCACCTTTCAAAGCCATGTTACTTGCAGCAGTGACCACACGTTTTTCTCCCCCAAATGAAGTTATGCAAATCTGATCAGCTAAAGTAAACGTTTCATAAAACCAATGACTGTTTAAATTGTGGGACTAAATTGTTTGTATATAAATATTACCTTTTATATTCCATTTGAGCTTTATGTAGATGAACACATTACTTTAATGACCTGCATTTACAGGGGGAGACAGGGAGAGCCTGACTCTGAAATGCTCAGCAGCCAGATGGCTGCCTTTTCTTGCATGAGATTAAAAGATGTTTCTCATTCACAGCCCTGCTTCGGAGGCAAATTAATACAGCAGCTAAATTGCTTGTGTTTGTGGAGGAAAATGTAAAGAGAACTTTTTAAAGCAATCGGTGTCACAGGTTCCTAGAGCAGATTGCTCTCCAGGTACAGCATGCCGGCTTTAAACATTCAGTAATTAATGGAAACTATTCCGTGTTAATTGACTGCTTCAGGAAGAGGAAATCTAATGAGTCCTTATTAATCATGAAAAGAGACACACAGCACAGAGGCACCACAATAATCACACCGGCGCCACGGAAATGGTAATTAATGGAGAGAACAATGATGTAAGAAATTAGCTACATAATGCTTGCTGCTGATGGAGATTGTGCTTCAAACACATTAGTTAGCATGGCAGCCACTGGATGGTGCCTTCCATAGCAGGCACCTCCTACCTCTGCCTTCAGTCAGCCACAGAGCTCCAAATGCTGCCCATGTTTGGGTTCTTAATGAACCGAAATGTGCTCTCCGAAGCTGCGCTTTCTGAAGTGGCTTCAGGTTGAACTCCTGAACTCAGAACTATTCAAACAGACTGGCAGCATTTGACTCACACAAAAGCATCCTCCAAGTGTGAGAGAGCATTCTAGCATTTGTCTGCTGGGGAACGACTTCCTGTTGGAGAGGCTGAGCTAAATCGGTAACTCAAGGAGATAACTCAATAATGGCTTCTTTCCTCTTCTCAATTTTTCCACTTTTTAACCAGTTTCTTGCCCACTGAAGGATTCAGAGTGAGCATCCTGCCATGTTTTTGCTATCTTTGATGTAAAAATCGAATACAGAAAAAATCTGGCAGCTAATCCAGCATCAGTGGTATGGAGCTCACAGACCTGAGCAGCTTGAAGGCCCTGAGCTTTCCACCATCACTGTTGCACCTTTAGGACAGCAGTGTAGTGCTCCATGAGCAGGGATAGGAAGACTTTCATCTCTCATCCCCCCAGCCACACACTGGGCTTTGCTGGTTTTCCCAAGGCAGTGCTCTTATGGCCATTCCTCCACCCAAGTGTTTCATTGCCCCTGAATTTCTTTTCCAGGTGGAACATCCTCGGGCTCCAGGGTGCTCTCCTCAGCTCCTTCATTGAACCCATGTACTTACACAGCATCGTTGTGGGAAGCCTCTATCACACTGGTCACCTTTCCCGGGTAATGAGCCATAGAATAGAAGACATTGGTCAGCTGCCAGCTTCGTACCGGCGCAATCAGCTGCTTCTCAGTGGTAAGCAAACACCTGCCTGAAAGATGAATGATCCTCTTTCCCATCACTAATTGTGCCAGTCACCAGCAGGAAAGTTTACTTGTTTGTAAGTAAACCACTAGCCCGTGGCTGCTTTCTCCCTGCAGAGCATAAATTTGTAGAATGAAGAAAATGATGCATTTAAATCCAGTTCCTTTTTCCTGTGCAGTGAGCACAAAAGGCATCAGTAGTGGAGACAAGCTGGCTAGGAGAGCTGCTGCTGTGCAAAGGCTGCCCAGAGAGGGAAAGTGTCTGAGGACAGGGTTCTGAAAGTTCTCAGAAAACTTCACCTCCCTCGCTAAGTGCACACACAAGTGTGTGGAGTCAGGAGAAGCAGCCCCCACGTTTCCAGCCCCACTCAGCCCTACCCACAGCCCTTACTCAGGGCCCCCTGAGCCTTTGCCGCTTGCCAGCCGCTGTGCTGGGGACAGGTGGCTGTGACAGGGCTGCTCCCCCGTGCAGGAGACCCTGCCTCCTCAGCAGCCGTAGGGGATGCCTTGCTGCCACCCGGGAGGCTGCTGCCCATAGTGCCAGCAGCTCCATGGCTTCCAGCTATCTTCAAGGCTGCTCTCACTGCCATCACTTCTCCTTACCAGTCCCTGTTCCTACCCTGTATTTCTGCTCCTTCTTTTTTCTCCACCACCCCTTATTCCAGGTTCCTTAACCACCAGCCAGGCAGGAGCTGTCCAGCCTCATCCCGGCAAAGCCTCACAATGCCAACTGCCTTCAGATCATTCTGGGGCATGTGAGTGCCAAGCACCACCAGCTCTGCACAAGATTAGATCCATGTATGATTTTTAGACACTGATAATTGTTCTTCAGAAGGATTCCTGAGACATCAGGATTACAAAGATGTAGGTCAAGATGGCAGCATCGCCTTTCAAAGTCCTCTGCCAGGAGAGGACTATTTTAGCCCTTATCTACTTCATGGTTTGTTTTTTTTTTAATCTTTAACATGTCCTGTGTCCTTGTGTCAAAATCTGTTGAGCTGAGCAGAGGTGCTAGTTTAGCCACTGGGGAAATTCTCAGGTCCTGTGTGTTTCAGTACATCTGCTTCCGTGTAGCATACATGTATGTGATACGAGGTGAGCAGCTCGAGAGGCTTACCCTAGCTTGAACGGCTTGGCTCCCTATTTGAGGCCTTCAGTGCAGCAAGCCCAAGATGGTGCAATGGAAGTGTGCCAGAACCTGTGCTCCACACAGCTCCTCCATCACAAGGTCCCTCCTGCCCCAGTCCAGCATGGGCACACCTCAGTCCTGTCTTCCTTCCCATGCCACATCACGGGAGGGAGGACAGGACTCAGAGCTGGGTGGGAAGCACACATCCCCACCCCCTTCTCAAGCCTGGCTGTTGTTTTGGCAAAACAGCCCTGGCTGCAGAAGTGTTCTGGCCCTCCCCTCCCAGTGGAGGCCCAGCAGTTCAGACTAGACATCTGCTATCCAGGCTTGTGCTGGACCATGAGAAGCTCACCTGGAGAAGCTCCTGACAAAAGCATTCTGCAGCTTAGCTCCTTTTACAGACCAGTTTCCCATCGTGCAGCCACCAGCAGCACACACCTCAGTCTAAAGCCATTCCTTGTGGTAATGAAAGGTTCACCTGCAGGGTGGGAAAGGATCCCTGGGGACTGCTAAAGGATGTCTCTCAGAAGCCATTTAGCCAGTGGTGACAGCAGCTCGTGCAGTGCACAGTGCCAGTGTGCCTGCCCAGGGGTGTCTGGTGTGGCACAAGAAGCCACCACAGGTTAGCAGCCCTGGTGTCACCGGTGTCCTCCTCTCCTGCCAGGGGTGAGCCAAGCTGACGCTCGGCAGCCCGGGAAGTCGCCTGGCTTCAGCGTGAACTGGGTTGTGGGGAGCACCGACCTGGAGGTGATCAATGCCACGACAGGGAAGAGGACCTGCGGCAGTCCCTCCCGGCTCTGCAAGCACATGTTCTTCACTCGCTGGGCAAAGCTGCATGGCAAGGTAGGGCCTGTGCACAGCCCGAGCTGGTTCCTGTCTGCTGCAAGGAGACTTGTTGAGACCTGTCCAAGAGTTCCTGTAGAGTAGGAGGAGACGAAGACAAGAAAAGTTTTTATTGCATCCCAGAACCTCTTTCCTATTGGGAACTGAGTGGAAAAGAACGCAGCAGAGTGATGTAAGGAATTCTGCAGCCACTGCCACCAACAATGTCAAACAGGCAGGGTAGGGACATTACAAGGACAAGCCCAAAGGGGTTGTTCTGCCAGGCAGGAGACCCCAGGGAAGGAGACTGTTGGGATTCATCCCATCTCAGGCAGTGGCAGGATCTGCCCTAGCAAGGACCCTGAGCCTGAGAGGCAGCAGAAGGGACAGCCTGGGCTTCGTGTCCAGGGCTCAGCAACAGTTTGATGGCACAGGTCCCAGCCTATTTCTTGCTCACCAGGTGGCATGGGAAGTGGGGCAAGAAGTATTCTGGCCACCCCTAAAATGGAGAGGTCCTCACAGGAACAAGACCCTGGGGTAGCCTGGACCCCAGGGCAAGCTATGGCTGGAAGAGCTAAACTGCCCCTGGCTCACACCAGAGATGGGGCTGGGCTGAGCAGGAGTAACTGGTGGCTGAGCAGGGCACTCTGTTTTTGGTAAAATCAAGCAGCTGATAATCTCATCAGTGCCCACCTCTGGGGAACATAAGGGGCAGCTGGAAGGAAGCCACTGCCAGCCAGGCCAGCTTGTGGCCCATGACACCTAGGCTGGCAGCTTTGCCCTCCCTTGCTGGCAAGCCTCAGTCAGAGCAGCCCCACCGTGTGCTGGCACCACATGGCCTGCAGCAGTTCATTTCAGGCTGCCCTTTAATCTGTCTTTCAGCATCTCTCCTCTGTAGAGAGAAGTGTTGTTTGCTCACCAGGCTGTGCTTTAAGAGTGCCTTCTCCTGCAGGATGCTGGTTTGTAAGGTTGGGTGTTCAGCCACCTGCTTGCTCTCAGGCATTTCCCAGGCTTTGCTTTCTTTCACATGAGGTCAAAGCCTTGCCCACACTGTCAAGACAGGCAGGACAGCGGAGGTCCTGTGTTTGAGGGTGCTGGCTCCCACGTGTGTGCCCCAGGTGAGGAGGGGCAGTGGCCGGGTGGCACTGTCTGCTGAGGCAGCTCCTGAGAGGCAACTCCAGTGTCCTGACAGAGCACCAGCATGAATCCTGACACCTGATTTCCACCCTGCCCTGAGCAGGTTTCACAGCACTTCAGACAGTAACAGATTAAAGAGGGAAAAGAGGAGCATGTGGGAGGGGACCCTCTTTCTTGCATCTCTTGGCGTCACCGAGGTGCTCCACTTCCCAGGCTAAGCTGAGCATGCTGCTGTATTGTTCCCTTTTTCATCCCTAGGGACCGTCTGGGGTTTGCTGCTGCCTGTGCCCCCTCCAAGGCAAAGCCCTTTACCTCCTTGCTCTTCACGACAGCTCAGAACCCTGTTGCAGACATTTATGGCTTCCCTGGTTTTCTGTTGTTAAACCAAAAGCAAACACACAAAGCACAGTGATAGTTTGTTTGTTGCTTATGAAATGTGGACAGGAAGATTATGCAGCTACTGAAGCCTCCTGTTTCTTTTGGCTCATCAGATGAATTTTTCTTCTTCTTTTTTTTTTTTTTTTTTTTCCCCTTCCCCTGATTTTTGTTCTGCAGCTGAGCACACGAATACCAAGCCATGGAGATGTGCCACCAGTGTACAGCGAGGCAAAGCTGGTGGCTCAGACATACCAGTCTGTCAAGCAGCAGCTGTTTAAAGCATTTCAGAAAGCTGGGCTGGGCACCTGGGTGAAGAAACCCCCGGAGCAAGATCAGTTCCTACTAACTGTATAAATCACTTGACACCTTTGCTACGTGACTGGTTTAAATCAGCTGGAGAGAAGGCTAGGCAGGACATGTGAGCTGAGAGAACTGAAGCAGTCTGAGATTTAACAGCAACTTCCAAGGGATATTTGCTTTTAATTCTGTACTGGAAATCCGTCCCTAGGCCTGCGTCTGATGCACTGAACTCCACTCCAGAAAACTGCTTTGTCACAGTCCCCTCCCCACCCTCACAACAATTCTGCTTCTCCTCGGTTGTTGGTGACTGCAGGCATTAGCAGGCCACCCCTCTGACCCCAAACAGTTCGTTTTCCCTCATGCAGTCACCACTATGGACAGTAGTGAGCAAAGACGAAGCAGCCACGCACACGGCGTGAGAGCAGGCCTCAGAGCATGCCCAACCATCCGCCACAAGTGTCTGACCTCTATGCAAAACCCTCCTGTTAGCTGCCTAAATCTGTGAGAGAGAATTTGGACCTCAAAGGGATGCAGCATCTGTAGCTCCATTTCCCACTGCTGTCTCTGAGCACCAAGCTGGCTGTCAGGATTCCCTTGGTTTTTACCAATGTTCCCTCCAGCGCCTCAAACAAACCAATTTTCACAAAGTCCTCCCATCTAGCTACAAGTTTTGCATGCTGCAGTTTTAATTAGCCAGACCCAATTCATCACTGGTGCCCTTCAGACATCAGCCTGGGTGCGGATGCTCTTCAAGAGAGCGATTCGACCCTGCTCTGCAGGGACTGCCAGTGAAGAACGTTAGGACACTGCTCCTGGTGCTGGAGCTTCAGGTAGCTGCCCACAACCAGGCAGGCTGGAGCCACAACCCAGAGGCTCAGATTCCCAATCTTCTGACAATCCACAGCTTCAAATTAAGTGGGTGTGAGCTCAGGATGCTGGGTAGGGCAGCCACACCTAAGACATCCCAATGAAGAGTGAGCCCATTTGATGCTTGGCTCTTTCCTGCCTCCATCTCTCCACCTGTAAGCCTGGGCTAACCGCGCTTAACCTGCTTCACATCTAAGGGCTTGGCAGGACTGGACTGCTCTGGCCATACACAGTGGTGTGAACCAGATTCTGCCAGGTTGGCAATCAGTTTTACTTCCCCATATAGTCCAACTGCTCTGCATGCAACTGATGCAGTACAGGCTTGGGTGAGGCCTTGGTGAGTGCGACAGCTGCCAGGTTCTGGCTCTCTGCAAGTGCCCAGTACTGCTGGTGTTCAGCTGCAGCCTGGAAACCAGGTGGGGTTTAGCTAGGGGAGGAGCAGCACCCAACAGTTAAACACGTTCTCTGTAACTGCGGTGGGGCCTGACACAGTCCCTGTGAACCAGCCTGAACTTCGTGAGCAGGCAGAAGGCAGTGGTGGGGGAACTGGACTATGCTAGAGCCACCTCAGAGCCAGGGCTCAGGGCGCTTCTTCCCCCTTGGGGCTCTCGAAGGAGAGGATGCTTGGGTACATAACTCTGCTTTTCATAGCTCTGTATGGGCCAAGTGCTGCTGCTGATCTGTGAGCCTTGGCTCAGTGTTGTCTCAGCACCGGCAGGCTCAGACCCTGGGCAAGCAGCACAAGGCTCCCACTTTGCCCCCAGTATGGGGAAACTGTTCCTATCAATGAGGGTAGCTGCTCTTTGTATAGGGTTTGTCGTGTCTGGAGAGCCATATGCAGTAAATACCTTGGTTCTTGATGCCCACCATAGAGTAGCTGCAGTATTTTGAGGAGATTTTATTTTTAGAGTCTGAACTACAAGATGTATCTATAGTGTCTTGTATAAAAGCAATTGTGATACACTAGAGTTTTTAAATTAGATAAAACAAAGATTTCCCCTTCCAGAAACCCTTTCCAGCAGAAGAAGACATTCCATGTTAACTACCAAAAATGTTTTTAAAAATATCCTTAGAGTAGAGATAGTTTCAAAAAAAAAACTAAAATAATTGAGGTTTTGGTGATGGAACCGTTTAGTGGCAAACACTTTGGTAACACCCTGACCACTTCAGCAGCTCTTCTGGTTAATGTTCAGGAAGCTTTGGCACCTTCTGGATCTTCCCAGAGCCTCTACATGGCCCTGCCCTCTAACACAGCGGTCACTGGTACCAACCTCCAGTGCCATCTGGGCAGAAGAGGTGCCCAGAGGGGCAGCAGGTGGCTGGGGGAGGTCAAGCCACCTCCCACTGGAGGCACGGGAGAAGCTGTGGGTGACACTGGCAGTGGTGGTCCCAGGGACTCTGGCTACTCTCACCAAGGGAGAGAAACAAGAGGGCAACCAGGGAGGAGAATCTCATGCAAACATCAGAGGCAGGGAGAAGCAATGTTCTGGTCTTCAAGTTAGTCCTTATCTAGCACACAAGAGACTTCGGTGGCTCCTCCTTACCTCTCCCTGCCCTCATTCACCCTCTGGCCCAACCCGTCATGCCATCCGCTCAGCTAAAGCACACAACTCCACAGGCGGCTGCTGCAGCTATTGTCAAAGCAAAGCACCATGCCCGCCTGGCTGTTTTTAAGGACAGAAGGGAAAAGTGGCAGGACTGAATTTTCTTTGTTGCAGAAAATGGGTAAATGCCCCCTGGATTCAGCTGGCAGAACCAATTTAGCAGCAGGGACCAACTCCAGTCCCCGCAGCAAGCAGGCATCAGCCAAGCTCGTTGCAGGCAGTGGAGTTGCACTTGCTTGCACTAGGGTTGAAAATGACCTTAAGGTCTACTTCTCATTCCGTGCAGAGAGAGAGGGTGGTGGGGCCACATCCCAGAAGCACACCTGACCTACACACAGCATTTCCTGAAGCAGAGGAAGCGTTGCTCAGTAGTGCTCCTTTAGTGCCGAGGCTGTACACACATGCGTTAGTGACTGGCAAGGCTGTACCAGCAGGGACGTTTGTAATATTTGTACAGAAACACACCCAAGACAACAAGCAGAAGAAAATCTGAATTTGCATATGTGAATTTGCTGCTAAGTTCTGTACAGTGCACTTCAGTGATACCTGATAAGTGAATGTTTCTGTTAAGTGAATAAAATGCCAAGTAAAATTGTTCTTCCACTGTTTGTTGCCCATTCTTCTCTGTGGCAGCCCATCTGGATGTGCTCCACAAGGCTGCTGTACATCTCTGCACAGCCCTGCTGCAGGAACTATAGACAATGTGGTCTTACTCTGCTGAGGACAGGCTGAGGGAGCTGGGGTTACTCAGCCTGGAGAGGAGAGGACACCAAAGAAGCCTTAGAGCTGTGTTACAATAGCTGAAGAATTCCTACAGGAAGGCTGTAGAGGGACTTTTGCCGAGGGTGTCTAGGGACAGGCCAAGGGGGGAAGGGTTTGGAGCTGAGGCACAGCAGGGTTAGACTGGAGCTGAGGAAGAAGTTCTTTGGTAGCTCTTCACACAGAAGCAGCCACACAGGACACAGCCTTACCCTGAAGAAGGGTGAATTTGGTCCACCTATAATTTGGTCAAGCTTACTCTCAGAGAACTTTCTTCATACAAATTAAATACATTTTTGCAAACTCTTGCTGCAGAGGACTCTCTGCATAAAGCTGCTTAAGAAAGCTCAAGTGGTGAACAAAAGGTCAGTGTACCTCTACAGATTTCTTCTTCACTGGCAGAGTGGCCTTGGTTTAGTTCTTACCTTAAACTATCAGTATGCAGCTACAGCAGAGTAAAATCACACTGAGCCCAAAGGACAACATCCAGACAAAGGTTTAGCCTTGTTGTATGAGCATCACCTGGTACCTTGCGATGATTCCCCTTGGCCAGTCCACAGAGAGAGCTCTGCTGTTACCAAAGCCTTTCAGACGTGCCTTCTGTCAAAGAAGAAACAGATGTCAACAATGAAAGTGTTCTAGAAAGACATCTCCCTGTCCTCCTCCTTATGAAGCTTTGGTTCCAAGTTTAAAATGAACCCCACAGCTCCCAGGGAGCTCCAACAGCTCTCCATTCCCACAGGGCTTTGCTCATTCACATTGAAGAAGTCAGTGCTGGACCCAGCCAGACTGTCCCAAGTGTTTTGTTTCCCAGCTCGACAGGGCAGAGGCTATGCATGGCTTATTTGCAACCTAACACTTTGCTGCAGCTGCATTTCCCTAGCTTGAATCTATGCCATTAGCTATTTGGTCAGGCTAAGGAGGCAGAGGGAGAAGAAAGCCTTTGCAGGATTAAGTGAAAATAGGCACCGTGAGGTGACTCGGCTCAGCCACTCATGGGGGATTTTTGCCTTAAGTCATAGAAGCAGCAGATGCTCAGTGTTTGTAAGTCTCAGGGTGTATCTGCACACATAAATTATACTGCTGTAACTGGATAGATGTACAGCAAACCCACAGTCCCCAGCCTTGGACACAACAGTCACTCCCCTACCATAAAAATGGTCCCAGCAGAGTAATCCTGCCCCAAACAGACTGAAGTGCCACCAGCAGAAATGCAGTTTGTGCTCCTACCCACCCTCAGCTTGCCCTTGTTTTTGTGCTAAAACATACAAATACTCAAATTCTCGTCTTGGCAAAAGCTATGCATAGCACTGGCTTACCTGTGGAGGGGATGTCCAGGTACAGATGCAGGGAATGAGCACAGCTTTGGCCACGAAGGCCAAGTGTGAAGGTGAGGAGATCCCTACAGGGGCTTTCAGGCAGACTGGTAGCCCTCAGCCCACTCCTGGGCAGTTTGGCCACAGCTGAGTTCGCAGCAGGAAGCTCCCAGCCTGCCTTCTCCTACAAGTGCAGCTGCTACCGCCCGACTGCGTGGTTTGGCTGCTGAGAGCCAACTAGGAAACAGTAACTAAGGTACACTGGATAGAAGGGTCCAACATTTCAACTCAGTGAGTTCAAAGACTAACTACCAGAACAGCATTTGAAACTCCACAGGCGCACCCCAGCACAGTCAGGCACAGTTATTTCTTTTCCAGCTGTATACCGGAAACGTAACACCATAAAAGGTGAAGGAGATGAGGAGGGGACTCGTTGAGGGCTTCCCAAATAAAATGAAGAATCCCTGCTGCAGTTAGCCCTTGGCAGCCAGGCCTGCGTGCCAAAGGACGGAGCAGCCAGCTCAGAGCTTTTTAAGCCTTTTGATTCATTACCTTCGTGCCTCCTTTCCAGCCTTGAGACTTGATTACTTTGGCTGACATCTGCTTGATCATGTGGACACCCTGTTTTGTCTGCAGACCTGGGTGAGGGCAGAGAACACCTGAGACATTCAAACTGTTGTAACAGCCTGGGTGCAAAAAACAACCCCCAAACCCAAACCAACACACAAGCACACGCAGACACAGGCACCTGTGTGTCTGCTTAGTGCTCCAAGGTGTGGCCTTGGAGAAAGAGGCTTAGTAGTCATTGCCTGTTCAGCAGTGGAATAGTTCTGCTCAGATGCTTGTTTCAGTCTGGCTTTCCTGGCAATTGAGTCCTTGTTAGAGAAGTTTATGCCCTATTTTATCAACTTCCTTTGCAATACAGAATTACTTCCACCAGACCATTAAAGTCTTGTTCTGCCGTGGAGAGGGAAAGGTCCTGTTCATTCTCCTCTGGCCCTGAACAGATGTCTTCAAAACCTGTTCTGTCATGAAATGATCCAAGCCCAAAGGCTTCTAAAATCATCACCATTCCATAGAACAGTGGGACTTGAGCTCCTAAATCTCAGGTTTCAATGGGAGATGAGGTGATATTCAAAAGGGACTTGCTAAAATGTCTCTGTCAACCTCTGCACCCCACATTGTTGGGTGCCAAACCTCCGTTTGGCCCCTGGCATTAAATGTCCTCTAGAGCCTGCCCATATTCTTATGGGCATGCCTCATCTTAGCTGCTTGGTGAGTGCCCTGCTGCTGGTCTGCACCATGCTTTGACCCATCCAGATACACCTGCAGTCCTCCTTGTGGTCCCCCCAAAGCCTTTACAAGACCACATGCCAGCAAAACAGGAGTCATTTTGCATGGGGTGACTCAACCGACAGCCCCCTCAGGCTACAGTCTAAAGGGACAGGCAGGTATCATAACCACCAGGAGGTCAGGCACTCCAGAAGAAAGATGTCTCCCGTTTCTTTCTTGTCACACTGTGCAGAAGAAGTTAAACTAGTTGCCATTTTACTTTAATAATGTGGTGTGGAAGAGAACAGGAACGCCTTGATAACATAGCTGGGCTGGGGACTCTTACCTGGGAATGGAGCAGACCCGACTTCTGCTCTAGGTTTTACCCTCTGAAGTCAGCTTCTGCTGCTCCCTGTCAACTTTACTACAACTTTCCCTGACAGAAGGCTACAGGATTATGTCCCAGACCAACTGTTTTCAGTGTTACAGTGCACCAAGGTTAGGTGCCTGTATTTTGGCGTATCAAAAGCCTACAAAGATAAAGCACCACAGAGGTTTTTAGCGTTGCGTAACTATGTGTGTATTTATGTACAGGTATGTAAGAGAAGAGCTAATGTCAGAAACGGCCCAGTCTCCTCCCAGTGGCAGTTCAGCACTTCAGTGACCCTCATGCAAGTGAGTTACAGGGAAGCACCAAAGGTAGTGGGAGCTGAACTTGACTCTTGTGATTTCCTCAGTGCTTCTGTGCTCAGAACTGAAATGAGGTGCCAGGCGTATGCATCTCCAGCAGCTCTCTGGCATCCTCCGTGTCTCACGCCTGCTGTGTTTAGGTGCAGCCTATATTTTCTCACCACCCATAAGGTATAGATGAAGTGCCTGGCTCCAGGCCTTGACGTGGTAATCAAACCATTAGCCTGGGGGAGGCACGAGGCATTCATAGCTTTAGAAATGTTGAACTCCAGCCCTCATCAAAGAGATGAACAGCTACTGTCACTCCTCTAATGGCCGCGTGGTAACCAAAAGGAAATCAATCTGATGAAGGTAATTAGGTCCCATCTCCAACACCACACACTTACTGCTGTTGGGTGGAATGAGCCTCCTGTGCTGGCAACCTGATGCTGCTAGCACAGACTCCAATCTTTCAGCAACCACTGAAATAACAACTGAGGTGTCACTGACAGACTGCTGAGTCAGCACAATCTCAGCGATGCCAGCAGAGGCCTTCCCTGGACCACAGAGCATCATTTTAGGACCTTGGCTGGGCTGTTGGACATGCACAGTTGGGTCCTGGATCTCCCACAGGAGCCCGTTGCCGTGGAGCTGTGAGGATGATGACCATCAGGCTGGTGCTTTGACATTTTTCCCAGGTGGAGCTACTGGTCTGTGGTGCGAGCAGAAAATGACCTTGGGCAGAAGCTGAAGAGCACAGTTTATGTGCAAGGCACTAAGCACATACACCATAAGCACACCAGGAATGAAGGCTGCCAAACATACTAAGCCCTGGCAAGGTGGCAGAAATCCCAAAGAAGAGACTACTTGAATCACTGCTGTGCTCAATCACAGCCTCTGGTATTCTCAGGGGAAATACTGTGAGGAGCAACAGAACAAATGACCAAAATTCTTGTGTAACAAGGCCT
The DNA here is from genome assembly GCA_013399775.1 of Semnornis frantzii. Classification (NCBI taxonomy): domain Eukaryota; kingdom Metazoa; phylum Chordata; class Aves; order Piciformes; family Ramphastidae; genus Semnornis; species Semnornis frantzii. The sequence continues at coordinate 23,515 of VWYK01083994.1, read as the reverse complement.
GTGTTAACTGCCCCACTGAAATCCAGAAGGTGCCACTGAAGCACAGAGTCTCACCAACCCCACAGTGACTTTCCTTAGGCTTGGCCTCAGAGTTACGTCTCCAGAAAACACGGATGCAGGGAACTGCAGCAAAGGGGCTCCCCACTCACCTGGAGTGAAATGTCCCCCACTGGGACCCGACCCAAAGCTAAACTGAACCATCAGCATGCAGCACCCAAGAGTACGAAACAGTTCTCAGCTCTTCCCCACAGTAAGCTCAGCACCCTCAGCCTCTCCCCTGCCAGCTTTCCTTTTACCACCTTCTGTCTCACCAATGCTCAAGGTTTCAGAGCAGCAGGAGGGCTAAAGGATGGATTTCTTTTCTGTTTCAGTGGCACAAGTCATTATTATTGGAGCTCCAAGAGAGCTTTTGCTGGCTGCTAGGCCATGGGATTTCAGATATATCCATCCCATGAGTAAATTAGTTGTAACACAGACACTCCACATGGAGTTCACCTGGGCTGCCAGGACCAAAGAGCAGGGCGGTGAGGAGCAGAGTGCCTTCAGAGCAGAGCCTGGGCAGCAGAGTCCTGGCAGTGCTGAGCATTTGCTATATGCTCGTGGTGCAGGGGAGGGGAAGGGGAGCAGCTGGAGTTTCTCTAGACCTGTGTGAAGGTTACTTGGTCATCTGAACTGGGGTTCTCTGGCCAAATGCCTCACACAAAACCCTTGAACTTTCCCCACAGCACAGATCCAAGCTGCAGTGAGAAGGAGGACTGGAAGGCAGATGCAGCGATGCTGTGAGCACAACGGGTCATGGGGTGGACATCCCAAAGCCATGCCCTCAGCTCACACTTCACTGCAATGGGGTCTGCAGGAGCTGCCTCCAAAGACATTCTCCTGCTGGCAGCTGGCAGTAAGAAGCTCTTCCTCCTGCCTCCACACCACTTTGAGATCCCTAGATGAAAAGGTAGTTCAAGTGCAAAATATTTTTGCTTATGAAGTATTTAAGGCACATCAGCTCGACTCACAGAACTCATTTTAAACAAATGAACAACCTTTGAAAACATTTTATGGACATTATTACCTCTGCAGCTGAACTTCATCTCTTTAATTTAGTCTTCTGTTATGGTCTGATTATTCTCAGAAAGAATTAAATTGGAGGAGGGAAGAAATGAAGGTATTCCCTGGAAATCCTTTCATTTTATTAAAGCCTCTGTTATTGCCTGTGCTGTGTTTGTCCAAACCACTTGTCAGGATTTCATTACTCCAATTTAAACCAGCAGCACCATGTCCAAACGTGGTTATGACTGAAAATGAAGGTGCTCTGCACGCTGCTCTCCCAGGCTGAGCTCCCACGGAGCACATGTTCCTCCAACAAGCAGCACACTGCAGACAGTGCTGATGTGCTCAGAGAGAGTCTGCAGCCCCAAAGCCTCAGTGAACCAGGCTGAAGTTACCCTTTTTAAGGTGGGAATGACCAACCCTAATCAGTAAAAGCTGATCAAATGCCTGGACCCATCTATTGGACTTCAACTTTGGGCTGAAAAACTATTAACAAGCAACTGTTTCTGATCTGTTAGCTCACATTATTGTCTTTCTAGGAGCTTTGCACAACCTAGCAGCTAGAGGAGCACAAAACAGGCCTAATGGCTGTGTCACAAGATTTCTAAGGGAGCACTGAGGTCTGTAATCTACACAGAATATCCCACAGCTCAGTTTAAAAGTGTGGAGTGCCTGCCACTTAGCCTGGGACTGAGCTGTGATAAACACAGACCCAGCTCACAGAGAAGAAAGTATGTATAGGAAAGCTGGAAGAAAGGAAGTAATTATATAGGTAGCTACTTTGCCTTTTTTTAACCACCTCCCCTACGCTAGAGAAACCACAACAGCTTCCAGGGCTTCAGAGATGCCATTTTGCTGAACACAGCAAAACCTGTGATGTAAAAATAGAAAAGACTTTGGGATTAACTTAGTGATTATGCAGTTGATTCTAAAGCTGTCCTGCTCACTACTCACTCACGGGGAACCACAGGCCAGCTTGGAGCTTTGCATATACACCTATGGAGCGTATGCTGCAATGCATCTCCCACAGCATTTGCCTCCCACAAGCTCAGTGTGAGCTGGGTGTAGGTGCCTATCAGCACCACAATGCCTCTTTTTTTGGAGGGAGAGGATAAGATGAACTCTCTCAAACACAGCACCAACACAACCCCTTGCTGGCACAGGCTGTCAGCCCAGGTAAGGTCCCAAGTACCCAATGCCAGACCAGAGGCATTCTGATGCTGGGTGTGGTCTGGGGCAGGCAGCAGATGCCCAGCAGAAAGGCAGAGGCGGCAAGCAGTGCAAGCTCTTCCCCTGACTGCCCTGTTATAATGATGGTTTAAAGCAGGAATTGAAGGAAGCTGTGGGCACAGCAGGGATGGAAGAGAGCTGTAGGCATGGCAGGGATGGAAGAGAGCTGCAGGCATGGCAGTGAGTGAGGCAGTGGGACTGCTGCTTACACTTAGCTGCTGCTCCTCTTGCTGCTGGCTGAATGTTTAGGAGTTTATCCTGTTTAGGGAATTACAGAGCAAGAGCTTGGCAGACTGGACAGCATGAGACAAAATTGGTCCATGAGTTTACAGGGCAAGGTTTAATGAACTCTTAGAATCCATGGAGGGTACCAGTGCCTTAGGTGCTAAACATGTTTGTTTAGGGCTCTAGCAGGTCTCCGTTAGTTAGAGTTCAGACACATTCTGGCCAAGGTTTTTGAGGATTTTTCTCTTCTTGTTGTAATTCAGAAGGCTTTTATTGGGAAACTGACTAGATACCAACAGCACTATTGCAAACATTGCTGCATCTGGATTAAAGGAAACTTCTCATAAAGTGTGCCATGCTTTCCACTCACACACTGCTTTTACAAGTGCACTGCCCAAATACATCCAAGTGTCAGGGCACTTCCTTTCTGAAGTTAGCATCTCAGCCCACCAGTCCCTGATACTGTCACTACTGCATGCCACCAGCACTTCATCCCTCCAGCCACAGTGGAGATGCTACACAAGGCAAGCACCAGCCTAGAGCCCCTGGGCAGGGCAGGGCAGGGCACACCCTGGACGTGATAGCTTTCCATGAAGTCATCTGGGCAGAGCCCTTCGCTTCAGGGTTTAAAACAGCCCAGAGTCACCTTTGGGCATTCAGCGTGCACAGCCCCACCCAGACCAGCACAGTCTTAACGTGAGGAAAATCTAACCCTGAAGAGCAAGGTGGTCTCTATTTAATTAAAGTGATATAAAAACATTAGAAATGTGCTTATTAAAAACAGAAAACAAAAGCTTCTGTGCCTTCAAAGCAGCAAACCTGTGCCTATGCCATTACCTTCTCCTCAGTGCTGTGGAGTAAAGGCTCCCGGAGGGGGCCCAGGTGAGCCGGGGGAAGGAAGGCGCTCTGCGTCCTCTCAGCAGCTCCAGAACCGTGCTACGTCCAGAGAGGTTTTGTTTTGTTGATAGCATTTTTCACAGCCAAGTAGCACGGCTGCCCTGACAGGCCAATTATGCTCCTTTACAGTGTCCTGCAGGCACATGAATTATGAACCGGGGGAGCTTCGCCTGCCTGCTCCGAGCGAACCTCCCCGGCCCTGTCCTCCGAGCTGCGTGTCTCAGCGCGCCCTCTGCTGGCAGCTCCTGCTCACACCGCGCCCTGCGCTCAACCGCTCCCGGCCGGCAGTAAGCCGGGGCCACAGCTCTGCTCCCTTGCCGGACCCTCGGGAAGCGCACGGGACACGGAATTCCTGGCGGAGAAGGGGGGGAATAAGAGAATAACAAGACAGGTGAGTTAGCACCAGAGCGGAACTGCGGCAGAGCTGCGAGAGGAGGGCACGTCTTGCGTGGATGCTGACGTTTCCTGGAGCCTCTGCCTTAGGCCTGGGGAGAGCAGTCAGCGAGGGTGACCGCTGGTAGTGGTCTCACTGTTGCCCACCCAATGGCTCATCAATAAGTCTCTGATAGGGGTAGGAGAAATGGTTTGGTGGCATAAAACACTATCAGCACCATTTTCTGGCACAGACCTGCTTGAACAGCCTGAACGTTGCTTTTGTTCTCACACAAAGTTTTCACACAGCTTGGTGCAGATTTACCTTTTGAAAGTTAAACTGAAAAAAAAAAAAAAAGAGAGAGATAAATACAACAAATTAAGAATTCAGCCTTGAATGTTATTTGTTAAATGACGCCACTCTACTAGCAGCACCAGAGATCACCTAATTTAACACCTTTTAAGTGTCTGTAGGTTCCTGCAGAACTGCTCATTTTTAAACCAGAGTTCTTTCCACTGACAGGACCAGGGAGCATAAGGGCAGGGAACTGCAACCTTTTCCTTGCAGAGTCATTGCCAATGAAGAAAAGGGTTGTTTCCTTCCAGATAAGGAAAGGGATCTGTCTCTCGTTCAGAGATACCTCACACGAATCTGCTGTTCCTAGCGGAGCTGCACCAGGATCAGTGTCCTAAGGGAGAGATGGGCTTACAGGGTAATAGAGAGTTAAAAATTGCACATCTGATGGAACTACAGGACTGAAAATCTGTGCTACGCCAAGCTCAGCTGGGCCAGCACAATGGTTTGACTTCAGGACCAAGGTCTTCATCTGTATTTTGACAAAGTCTGCTTCCAGCAAGAGCTCTGTAACTTGTTGGCAAGGCTGGTGGTGTTTAGAGGTCATTTGTTCTGCTGCATCTGGAGAAGAGGAGATAACTTTAAATACTTGTAATCAGCTTATTAACAAAGTGGATCAGAAGTTAGATACCATTTCTCCTATGATTTTATACTTGTAAACTTCAGCAAAACAGGCTAGAGAAAAAAATCAAAAGGATATTAACGAAAGATCAAGATCAAATTAAGCTGGATTAAAATAGCTCCACGTTATCGAGTCTAACAAGACTGTGTTGCAAGGTGGGGTGGATGTCCAGATAAATTAATCTTTGGCCTTCAGTACAGGAAAATAAATATAAAGCCTATTGACAGAGCAGCTTGCCTGCAACATCACAGAAGCTGATTAAGGAAAAGCCTGACATGGACTTGTTCACATGCTTGGTTTTACCTTTCCCTGCCCATCTCAAAGTGACTTGAAGGGGGAAGACACTGAAGAGGGAAGGAAAAATCCACCCTCTTTTGGTGGGAAGAGGACATCTCAGTGGTTCTGGCTTTCTCGTGAGAGAGCAGAAATGTGTTTCAAAGAGTTGTAGGTGCTTTGAGGCAGTAACTCAAAGGAGATGAGGCTCTTGCAAACATTTGATTCCTCACTGAGGCAAGGAGCACTGCACGGAGAGGAGAGATGGAGACTGGAAGAACCAGAGCACATTTGGATACTTATGGGCCCAGCAGTCTCTATACTGCTATGGCACTCCTAGAGCACTCAGAGCAGAGTTGTTGTAATCAGTAACAGAAACATGTTGTCTTCAGCGAGGAACTGAGACCCATACCCACAGACCTTACCTCCAGGTATGGCAGAGCTGAATCACACCAGATCCTCCAAAAGAAAGCTGGCCAAAGGGTGCTGTCACCTCCCTGCCCCACAGCTGGTCCCTTCTTGCCTCTCACTGATGCTGTCTTCATTCAGTTTTTTTACTCTGCTAACCTTAACAACTTACACCCATCACCTGCACACCCTCTCACCTTCTCCTGTGCTTTCCTGTGCTAGTGTACTCTTCTCTCGGGGTCCTTGTCCCACTTCCCTGTGCAGCCATCTGCAGCTGCACCTACAGGATGCTGGACATGGTCACCAAGGGCCTATCATCAGTATCCTTACAAACGCCAGGAGTGAAAAGAGATTTGCAAGAGGAGCAAAGAGCATCTGCAAGAAAGGGTTTGTTCACTGCTCAGCAGTTACACCAGGAACTGACACCACACATAGCTTCAGCTTTCCAACCGCCAACTTCAAGCAGCTTTAGATAACCATGGGAGGGTTTCCTCTGATTTCAGCAAACCACACATCTCTGCCCAGGAACTGCTCGGTACATTAATTCAGCAACATAGATACAAAATTAGGGTACAGCACCAAAAATGAAGTTTCTAGACCCATAACTGGGGCCATGAATCTGATTTTCCAAACTACTAACCACCCAGCAGGCTGTGCAGAACACTGATGGGAGCTCAGCACTTCTGAAGGGTGCATCACAACAGCATCCAACTTCTTGACAGCCTTCTGGCAGAGTTTTCACAAGCTTCATGAAATATGAAAGGCCAAGTCAACACGTTCTGCAATTATCCACACTGGAAAACAGCATCACTATTTCCTCTACCCTGAAACTGCTGCTGAAAAGTTTTGCTCTTCCTTCATTTCTCTCCCTTTTCCCTAACACTTTAATACTCTGCGTCTTCTCCATACTACCATCCTGCTTTCTGAAGTGTTTGCTGTGCACTGTCAGACTGTACCTTACTGTATGCTCAGCGACTACAGCCTCAGAGGATACAATGCCACTGAAATACTCAGGCTCAGCTTTCCTTCTGCACAAGGCTGATCTCTGACTTTGCAAAGGTTTAAGTAAGGTTTAACAAAAACTAACGAGGAAATAAAAATTAAATTTCTGCCTTTGGGGACACCAGAACTGGAGGCAGTGCTGCAGGCGTGCTCTCAGCAGAGGCAGAATCCCCTCCCCACCCTACTGCTCCTGTTGCTTTGGATGCAGCCCAGCACACAGCTGCCCACTGGGCTGCCAGTGATCACTGCTGGCTCACAGGGAGTTTGTCACCAACTGACACCCCCAGGTCCTTCTCAAGGCTGCTCCTGAGCCACTCCTCACCCAGCCTGGATTTGTGCTCGGAACTGCACCAACCCAGGGGCAGGATTCTTTTAGTAGACAAGAGTGGAAAGTGGCAAAGATCCTCTGACTACTAAACCAAGTGAAGTACTAAGATGAACAGAACTCTAATGCAACACAGAAGAACAACAACTTGCAAAAAAAGGAATTGTTGAATGTTTTAATGCATTTTGAATCATAATGAAGAAAAACATTTTACATCTAAAAACAAATCAGCAGAATAATAAAAAGTGGTTTCACATAACTTAGAAAGTTATTTCCCAAAAGGTAGTTTTCACAGATTTAGGCAATAAAGATGTTTCATTCCAGATCTTTCTGACCATACACACAAACCGTGAAAACTGATGTGCATTGCTTGAGAAAGACACAGAAGCTTGATTTTGCCCAGTGATGAGTAGTATGTGAAGTTCTGCACAACACTGAAACTGTAACTCTCCTCCTTTTATGAAATGTTGGACATTGCTCAGAGCTGAAAAAACACTCTTTAGAACACTCAAAGGCATGAAATGTTTGCCACATGTCTGGTCAGTGCAGCATTATTCACTGCCATGCTCACATGTGATTTGCTTCCAAGGGGAGTGACCCTTAACTCTGGGTACAGTACATGAAATTAAGCTAAGTGATAGTGAAGTGTTAGCTGATTTCAGCATTAGCCTGCTCCACAGAACATGGCTCTAGCACCTTGGTTGGTTGGTTTTGTCAAAGTGGAAGAGTGTAAGCATCCCACTCCCAGTGCCAGAGGATGGCCCCTCTGGTGACATCAAGTTAAACTGCATAGAGTCTCTCAGTCTTGTGTCACATATGGATGAGGGAAGCTTCAACAGATAGTTTAGCAGGACCAAAACCAGTGACCCTCATACCACCTCAGGTGATAAAAGGACACTCATGCTCAAGACACATGAAGGCCATGCTGCAGAAGCTCCTTCTCCAGGATGGAGAGACTTGTTTATCTTTTTTTAACAGCATCAACCTGTGTAAAGTTCTCTCCATTGCCAATTAAAACAAAAAGTGAGTCTCTTCTCGTTACAGAAGGACACTTGCAATCCAACTTCAAATGGCTTTACCCAAGAGTTAAAAACCCCAGGGAAAAAAAGTGAAAATAAACTTTTGACACCATCCTGTAACCCTTGTTGTCAGCAGACTTAAAACTCTGCAGCTGCTCCCTGCAACCTTGCTACTGTTGGTATTTTAAGATTACTCCAGTAAAATTCTGTATATATATCTTGTATCTCAAAAAAAAAGAGAAAGGGAAAAAAAACAGAAACAACAAGGGGTCAAGCTATTATATTATGATAACCTACACTATAAAGATACTACATACACCCTCCATTCATTATCTTGAGCTTCATCAATGTTACAGTTCAAAACCAGTCTATGACCCCAGTTTCCTCGCAATTACTCAAGGATGCATTCTTCATCCCATCCCATTGCACTCCAATGCCATTATCTGAACAGTTAACTGAACAGTCAACACATCTTAATGTCACTCTAAACAGTGCTGCAGAGGACATGAGCACAGCTATAGCGTCACAAAACTGTAATAATGAGATAAGAAGTTCCTAATACTTACCTAATGCCAACACCCCCAAACTCCCATTGCAAGAGTGCACACCCTTGGCTCCCCTCAGCCTTCCTCTGACACCCTACTGCCAGTGCAAAAAAGGCTAAGGACAGCAAAGACTAACCCCAGAGTCATTTGGGAAGGAGCAGAGAGATCTGTGTCAGTTACTCCCTTCTGGAACAGAGTAGGAACTAGAGCAGCCCCTGCCATGGCTGAGAATGGAAAAGTGACAGACAATGTTCATTGATCATATTGCTCCATTAGCTGTATCTGTTAATTATCCTAAGGATCACATTTGGTATGGTTGTCTTTCCTCTCATGTCAAAGACAGGACTTTAGCCACAGACCAAAAGTGCTTTTTTTCTAAGCTACGGAGAGATTCAATGCATCTTGACCAACATTCACTTCTGAGGTAGTACTCATTTACTTTGTATTGCTGGCTCAAAAAAAAACCATGGGAAGTGAACACCAGAGCAAAGCATGCTCACTATAGGTATGGTAAGAAAAAAAAAAAATAAAAAAAGAACAACTAACCCCCAAAAACACTATCTCCTTTTTGGGCAGATCACCAAAAAGAAGCAATCCTTCTTACAAAGGTCAGCTCACATTCACCGGTAGAGTCAAACTTTCATAAATGGTTTATAACAATAGCTATAAACTAAAGTGCTTCAGAATTTTCTTGACTAGATTTCAGTGATTAGAATCCCAATGCTCTGGATCTTTGCCAGTAGGAAACACCACGAGATTTTAGAGTCACTGTATATAAGAAGGGCAGAATGAATACTTTTCTTTTTCAAAAGTACAAAACGATTTCCAAATAAACCTGGCAGTCTTTACTCACTGCAAGTTGCTTGCATTTTCCTTCTCAGTTCTACTATTTCTCCAGTAACTGGAATAAAAATGGAGTTGAAGTTGCACTACACTGCAGCACTAAAAAGGTATTCCAAATCAGATGCAGAGGGGGAAATGTTTACCATCGCACACGTAGTGAAAGTCACACTTCATCTCAAAGTCACAGCCCTGCAGGTTCTTTTTAACACAAGGCAGATATGTATAGTCATGGGAAAATGTAACAGACTGCTATGCACCCCACAGAATTACAGAGCTTTCACATTCATGTCACAGACGTAATGCCCTACTGCGCAGCTATTCAATGCTAAATAACTTAGAACATTTATGTGCTCTATGCAACAGGGAACACACTGACCAGTGGATGCCAGAATAGAAAAGTTCATACACCAGGCAAACTAATTGTTAAAAAAATCACATTTTCTGTACAACCCATGCAAACAGCACAACGTGGGAACAAGAACAAAGCTGCTCGAGTCTCCGCTAAGGAAGAGCTGTTCCAGCTGCAGACCAGCGTTTGGAAAGGTCTGCCAAGGGGAGCAGTCCGTGGCAGCAGGAACTGCAGCAGTTCCTCCAGCAGCTCACTTCTCTTGTAACAAAGCAGGGATGTTGATGTTCCACCCGATGGCCTGCCGATCAAACCCACAGGTGAAGAGGTTACAGATCGGGTGGTCCTCACACCATGCTGAGCAGCACACCATTCTTCTGTGGCCCTGCAACAGTTCAGGAGACAGCAGCATTACTGACGGGAGGTTTTGAAAGCTTCTATCTCAACAAGCTAGTGGGAGCCAAAATGCAAACTTGCTAACACTCTGGGGGTGTCTACAACACTGAGGGAGCCTAGAGCACACTGCTAGTCCTCTGCAAGAGGAAAGGCTTTGTCACAAGGAGACCCCTGTAACACCCAGCACTGGATCAGCACACAAATAGGTGCACAAAACCTTCGGACATTTCCAAGGTCTGTCTGCTACCTAATTACATTTTTTTCACAAAAGCAAATGAGATTTTGATTTTACCATTTTTACTTATAAAAGCAATCCTAAAATACAGAGCTATGTGCTGGCAACTGCTGTTATAAACCTGCAGAATTTAGTGTCCATCACACTCATAAAACAGAAAGGATGATGCTACAGAAAAAAGTATGCCATACTGAAGAAAAGCAGTGCCTTATCTATTGTTCAAGTCCAATAGGAGCAAAAATGCCACAAGGAAAATTCTGACCAACATTTAAATCACAAATTAATTTCCCATGATTTCAGCAGTGTCAGTCTGAATGGAAATATTGAAGAAAAAAACAGATTAAACAACAGACTAATAAACCCCACAGAACTAGATAAAGACTTTTTAAAGATTGAAAAAGGCTTTAAACGCCTTCCTCAATTCTGCAAACAGCTGCTGAATCCACCCACAATTCTACTGCACTAGTATATCCCATTAATAGCACTTAGTCACACTTGCTCCAGTTGCAATGCTTGCCACGCCTAAGAGCAGCACAACTGCACAAAACCTGATGGCAGCAGCAAGGATAGCTTAGCACCAAGTATCAGGAATGCCTGTGTGTGAGCATGGAAGGGAAAGCACCACACTCACTGCCAGTCACACAAGGCAGGCGCACAAACTGCCCCTCCCTTGTTTCCTTTCATTTATGTAACAAATTAAACACTGAGTAACTGGGGAAAACAAACCACCAAAACCCCAAAACTAACAAACTGAAGCCAACAAGCAAACAGAAAAAGACAAAAAACCCTAATTAAAAAACCACAAACATCACAATGAGCCACTTCTATGCCACAACACACACACTTGCAGTGCTCCCACACACCTTCCCATTGCACACACGCATACTTGCAGTGCTCTCACACACATTCCCATTGCACATACACACACCTCTGCAGTGCTCACATGTCCCTGCTTCATGCGCACACACACACACACTGGCAGTGCTCTCACACACCTTCCCATTGCGCACACACACAGAGGCAGTGCTCGCACACACCTTCCCATTGCGCGCGCACACACACACACACTGGCAGTGCTCTCACACACCTTCCCATTGCGCACACACACACACACACTGGCAGTGCTCTCACACACCTTCCCATTGCACACACACACAGAGGCAGTGCTCTCACACACCTTCCCATTGCGCACACACACACACACACTGGCAGTGCTCTCACACACCTTCCCATTGCGCGCGCACACACACACACACTGGCAGTGCTCCCACACACATTCCCATTGCACGTACACACACCTCTGCAGTGCTCACACGTCCCTGGTTCACGCGCACACACACACACTGGCAGTGCTCTCACACACCTTCCCATTGCACAGGCGTTAGTTTCACCTGAGGAAGGAGAAATGTGCTGATGAAATGCACCTCAGACATTCCCAACTCCACACAAAAATCCCGGATCTGGTGCTCGTTTGCACGGGCTCCTTTTCAGCACTAACAGTAGCACAGCCAAGTGTCTTTCAGAAGCTGTGCAGTATAAGCTAGAGCTGCCAAGGCCCCCTCACCCCAAGTGCCAGAGCAGCCCCCCTCAGGCTGGCAGTGCTGGTTACCTGTCTGTTGCTGCGCGGCAGCCGCGCCAGGCGCACTCCGGACATGTCAAACAACCGGACCTGCCGGTTGTCGTGGGGCAGAGCGATGATCCTCTGGCCAACACAGACATTAATCCTGCACACGAGAGACAAGAGTGGGTTATCTGCACAGCAGATACACAACCTGACACTACAAGCATAAGCTCATGGGATGTGACACAACTGAATCCTTCTCCCATTTAAAATTCAGGGTACTAAAAAGGTACTAAAGGCTCAGGTGCTCAGACGGCCCTAACACCTACACCCCACACAGCACAGCCCTGAGAAGCAGGACAGTGTAGGCACTGAAAATTGACATTGACTACATCTGCACCTTATAAATCCACTGCAGGTGACCTCAGGATCTCATGAGCCTCAACTTCAACTGTAGTGACTAAAAGCCAGTGTACATCTAGTGGCTCTTTCAGCAGGAAGGCATCATCTAGTCCTACCGCCTGACCAAGTCAGGGCTGGCCACAAATTAAAGCATCTTATCAAAGGTCCTCTTCCAATGGCTCTTAAACGCCGCTCTCGGAATTCTGTTCCAGTGCTCAACCATTCTCTTGGTACAGAGATGCTTCCTAATGCCCAGTCTAAAATCCTCCTGACACAGATCTGAACCATTCCCACATGTGAAACAAATTAAGAACTAAGAGAAGATGACTAAGAAACTCAGTGGCTCAGAGACCTGCTTACCTGTTGACTGCAGAGTCTGTACGGATAGTTGCTATAGGAGACCTCATGTTTTTCAAGTCCCAGACTTTCACAGTACGATCATCACTACCAGAAACAACATTGTCTCCCACAGTGAAAACTGCAGATGTCACAGTGCTAAACAATCAGACATAAAAAGAAAGATGTTGAGTTCTACAGTTCTTTATTAAACTAGCATATGACTTAAAAATCTATATTCTATTCCTGTATCCCCTTTAAAATAAGTAACTTGACTTTTCCTTTTTTAAGATCATCTGAAATACTGAAACTCCAACTGGGTATTTTAGAATAAAAACTATTCTAACAAGAAGCTGTGTCACTTGAGGTACACAGGGTTTGACTGGCCCCAGTGCCCCGCAGTGGCAAGTCACTCCAGAGGCATTTCTCATATTCCTCCGGCCCTAATGTGAGCTAAACACGTCCAGCCTTGGAACTAATTCACTTTGAAGTTCAGTATTGATGCCCACTAAGCTTCTCAGGCAAGCAAAACTGAATTACTAACATACAGCACAATTCTTCCTCTCAGATGTTCTAAGGCCAGTAGTCAGGTTCTTTCCCTCTCCATCCAAGGACTCCTGCAGAACTGCTCCAGGCATTTGTCATCCACAGAACAGACACTGAGGAGATTCCAAGCACCCGAGATGTAGCTGCAGCTATTTTGTACACACCCTTAGACATGGTTGTGATGCATGCACAGAACTCCCAGTGTAACTTCACTAGCAACAGCTGCAGCAATCTCATCATCTCTGTCATTTCTGTTCATCCTACAAGTAGCTGAAGTCTGAGAGTCAGACAAAAAATGGCAAGCAGTAGTAGTAAGAATGCTCAGTTCTTCAGATTTGACTCAAGTCTATACATGCAGAAGGGCAGCCATAGAAAGACTCCTAAGAATATTTCCAGCAATTGGAAGTGCAAAATGCTCCTTTCAGGAGAGATTATATAAAGATCTTTATGAACTAATTTCATTTTACGTTTTATTATCTTTGTATTCCATACTTTCAGCACACATTGTACTGGCAAGCTCAGATGAACAGTTCTCATGATGATGAGCTTGGGTTTTTTTTTAATCTTTTACCTATTATTTCATATTATCCAATTAAAGCTGTTGTACTACTATTTTCATTTCAATACTGCCTGAATTCCCAGCTCAAAGCCAGTTCTTTTCTGCCCACACACTCCACTAATAAAGAGGGTTTGTCTCTCCCTAAAATCATCAGGGAAGGCCTCTCAGCTATTCCCACAGATTTCATTGAATGACCTCTCCTGTAGCCTGGGTCACGCACATCAATTGCTTCGAACTCAGCCATTTTAATTGAAGCTGTCAGTTGTTGCTGTCACTTGGGTTGTTATGCAGAAATCTGAATTCATGTCCTATCCAAGCTGCTGATTGAGATTAGCACTCGCCAGGTCACAATGGACCAGTTTATGCAAGCCTCTTAATTTAAATTGACACCAAATTAAGTTTTAATTAGGATGAAGACCCACTTTATTCATGATACCAAGTTTTCTAATGCACTATTAGAGTGCAGCTAAGCTACCAGGGAGATTACTACAATAAGAACCAAGAGGTCTTCACCTAATCTTCTGGACTTTAGGAACCAGAAGTCAGAAAGTCGAAACAGATATGAAGGTCACAACTGATGAGTCTCTTTCCTCAGGCACCTCCACATTTGGAAAGGAGACTCATTCACATAGCGAAAATAGGGCTGGTGCCTTCTTAGCATTGAACTGGTCTTTGACCAGCCTGACTTCCACTAAACTCTAATTTTTTGGTATTTTTATTTCAGACAAAATAGCCAGAAGAAAAAAGGCCATTTCCTACTTATAAACTAAACCAGGATTTCAGCCCAACTGAAAAAAAGGTGAGAATAGAGGGAAGCAAAGCCTGTGTAGGAAGAAAGAAGCTTGGTAGAGCAACCAGTACACAAATATCTTTCCAAAGTATTCCCTTCCTAACCCATTCCATAAAATACTTTTTCCTGCATTTCCATGTGGTTCATTTTGCTTTGCTTACACTTACACTCATCTTCAGTTTGTTCCAACTCAGATAAAATTGTAGCTAACATCCCCCTGGCTAAATTAATAAAAAGTGTCAACAAAAGCTCATCAGCCCCTGTGTTAATGAAATGCTAGAAGACATTAGGTTTTTAATAATTCAGAAGAATGACAGGTATTGTAGGACATTTAACAAAAAATCCTGGCAAAGAGGAAGCAGTCTTATGACACTTCAAACTGTGGGTCCCACAGGGAGTTTGGTGTGCTACAACTATTCTCCAGAACAGCTTCAGCCTTGCCAAACTGCAGCAAAACTCATTTATCTTGTCATAGGGAGCAGCCGAGCGTGCACTGCCAGCTGACAGCGTGGCACTTCCTCACCACACACCGCTGCCCAGCCTCCAACATCCTGCTCCCTCCGTGGGTCTCAATCAACAGAAATGCTGTAGTGCTAGCATTCCTCATTAGGCCCAACAGCTGTCTCCCCAGTCACACTGAGACACAAAACTGTTTTGCATAACAATCTGCTGAAACTTCACACATAGAGGAAGGAAAAAAAAACCTGTTGGCAATGTTGGACAGTGAAATGCTGACGCAGAACCTTTACTGGCAATATACCAAAGAAAAGTTAACTCTGCTCCTTCCATTTGGATTTGCAACCTGTACTGGGACTTAGCCCTGAACACTGCCAGACAACAGGCTTTTGTGCCTATGAGAAGGCATCTACTCACAAGCACTAAGCCTTGTGTGGGGTGAAGCTCCAGAGAAATGGACTAAAACAAGTA
Source organism: Semnornis frantzii (assembly GCA_013399775.1). Lineage (NCBI taxonomy): Eukaryota > Metazoa > Chordata > Aves > Piciformes > Ramphastidae > Semnornis > Semnornis frantzii. Next base: position 8,257 of record VWYK01083994.1, on the reverse strand, counting down.
AAACAAGAGAGTTCAGATACATTTCAACAATGCACACCAAATTGTAGCTAAACAGAAAAGTCTGAGTACTCAAATATGTCTCTCTCATTTTAAGTAGTAAAATTCACAAATGAAACTTAAAGGAAATGCTATATGGGACAATATTTCCTGGACAAAAGTTTCCTTTCTTTTAGGGGAACAAAGTGTACCCCCATGCAAAGCAGACTGCAGCCTAGGAAGAAGCCATAATCTGAGTGTAAAAACCTCTGGACACAGACACAGCACATTTAAAGGGTGATGGAGTTCCAGGTGAGAAGCATTCACGTTTTGGAGGATTCCACAAAGACCTACCCACACAATTCCCAAAGCCTGCTTGCAGATTTCTCTCCAAACATCAGCAGAGATTCTTCCTCTAATTTCAGAGGGAGAACCAACCATGAAGGAATTAACATGGGAGGGGAGGGCTCAGAGATAACTGTTAGCACGTTTTTTTAAGGTTTAAATCAACACTGGCTGTTCCAGAGATACACAACTCATGGTACTCAACTGCTAGCATCTCCTTCTCTGTCTTATAATGAAATGATACAGGACTGAAGCATNTGGCGCCCCCTGCTGGCCGCGCTCGCCCAGTGCGCCGCCGCTGCCGGCTCTCCGCGTCCGGCCCCTGCGCGCAGGAGCGCTCAGCCCTCCAGAGGGCAGCGAGCGCTGGGAGGCATCAAACGGGGCGTTGCTGGCATTCGGTGGTGGTTTGGATCCTTGTGGGTAGGAATAAGCTCTGGGGGGGGCTACAGGGTAGGCCCTGCATGCTGG